>JAMKCH010053482.1:0-118998 GCA_023653785.1 Ophioderma brevispina
GTAAGAGCCAGTAAAATCAAAGTGGTACATATATCACGATCTGTGATTCTGTTACCAGTCCAGGAACACGACTTACATTTCTATACTATTTTTGTCTCCGTTAATTATCGTTTCAAATTTGTTATAGCGATAAAATGAAAATGAAAGAAATTATGATAAAAAAAATACCTAGACCCTGTGGTGCTTATTTCCTGCTTCGACCTGGGAAAACAAATTTACCTCGAGCAAAAAATGAAATTGTGCATATTAAAAATTAAAAGCCATGCAAACTACCGTTTTACCTACCGATCAATCAACCTATCGATTTTTAGCAGATTTTTTAGAGAAAGAAATTTGGAAAGTTTAATCATCTATTGCCTTGAAATCAAATGGCTAAAGGCTCATTATATTAAAATTACCACCAACCTTTTGCATAACGCCATATGGTGAAATTGCTCAATTATCTGTCAACCTGATTTGATGTTTTTTTTCTGCCTCTGTGAAAAGATTTCGATCATTGAGAAGAAATGAAATTGTTATCGGTTACCAAGGACAACATATACAGATCTTAATATCTTCATGTTTATTATTTTCTACTCGCTTGTATACACAAGACGAGATGCTAAATTTATGAAAACAAAAACCAAATTCACCAAAATAAAAACAATGATTAGTTGTACATTTCAAATAAAATATGAAAATATTAATTATTATTACGTACTAATACTGAAATATTTGCAGTCTTTCTTTTAAAATGTACTTTTTAAAAAAAAAATCTTCACCATGTGTTGGGTGTACTTTTGGGTCCCTTACATTTATTCTTGTAGTCGTAGTATTTTCCATCTTTTGGTAAATGTGTTATTGTGGGGGATCTCTTGATCTCAAAAAAGGAATTTTAATATTTAATTACGTTGTCTGTCGTGCCGTTGTTTCTAGGTTAATAGCAAGTAAAATTTCAAGCAGTTGAATGCGCGAAGTGCCATGGGCGGGCCTTTTCGAAACTTATAACATCGTTCTTGCACTGATGAACAAAGTGAACTTATTAACACAGTAAGAAGACTAAAAGCTTCACGGACCAGTCAAAAGTTCTTGGAAGTGCCGATTTGCCTCATGAAGGACAGGAACACCGATGTTATTAGAAAATACAACCAGAAGTGAATATTGAAGAAAAGTTCTCTTTTATCAAAACAATAAATCAATTGTTATAGTTTATCAATATAGAAAAAATGCAATGTTTATGGCCAAAATGGTGCCATTAAGATAATTTAAACAAAGACAGACATATGCATATCTGAGAAATGATGCTCTATTCTGCTTTGTAGATGCACGGCCAGGATTATTTGGGGATGCAGATTTTACCTCGAATATCTATATCTTCCAAATATAAACTTTTTCCAGAAAAGTGTTTTTATTCTCTCTCGAAAATGGACCTCCTCTCCGAAAAGGAGACTTTTTCCAGAGAATTGGCCGTTTTTATGACAATTTGTAGATTTCGATTACTAGAAACAGATGATTTCGCTGTCGTACACATCGTTTTTCGTTTTAAGGTGCGTTGTATCGCGCGATCGTTAATCCTGATTGCGAATACATTGTGCCTTATTATGCATCGTAATGGCCACGTTCATTTATGCTGGCGGGTTTTCAAACTCTATTTCAAATCAATGGCAATGTTAAAAGCCCCTAAGCGATTTCTTCAAAAATATAAACAATCGCGCCCCTTATTTGTCTTCCATTTTGTGCACTGTTATTGGAAAGTGTTGTAGTAAAGACACCCCTGTAGGCCATGGTTAGAAGTGGATAAGCTTAACACGCCGTTTTTGTCAATAAAAATTACAGTTTATGGATTGTTAACTATATAAGTCGAGATTCCGACCGCTTTTAGTAGAAAAACAAAACAGTCGTAAATGGCATTTTAAAACCGCTTTAAAAATTCTTTAGTGTCTGGTAGTATAAGGTATGATACGACCGAACCAGCCGAACGACCTAACACAATCAATTAGAGACAAAATGGGCATTGCTTTAATGTGGAAAAAAAAGACTAATGTAGATTTAAGTGAAATGTCTGTTATAACAACCATCTGTGTGCAAGTATGTTGACTCTTACAATGAATGTAGTCGAAATCGAAGCTTACTAAAGTATATAAGGTCTTGTATTGTACTCAGTTGGAGTCTGGGGGCGCTCATATGGAACCCTCTGAAAACCACTTGCCGTTGGAATATTTTACCAAAAATCCGGTATGATGGGGTCTTCAACACCAACCCACATAACAGAAAAAAAATATGAAATTGGTTTTACCGATTCCAATGCCCCAGCCCCCCCCCACAAAAACAGATATTTTATGTCGCGACAAACATTTTCCGCCAAAAATTGAAAAATCCAACTTTCCCGAATGACTTTTTTACATAAATTTTGACTCATAATGGAAGTACATAAATATATTTTCTCTTTCACAGTAATTACAACAATTGGTATGTACAATTAGCAAAATTGTTTATCATTTTATTTGGTAGTCGACATGACATCGTTTTATTTGGATAGGACCTGTATCAAACAGTACACACAAAATATTGAAATTACTACATGAACAGAGCAACACAATATATATGATTTTATTTTTTTAAAAAAAAATTTGTTGGTTTGTATCCTCTCAATATAATTTTTAGACATGCTATTTTGCTATCGAATGCAAAAAACCAACATTATACGATATCATATTGCCATGCCAAATAATTCCAGTACGCGTTTCAGTTGAATACAAATTGGAAGGAATCTCATCAGGCGAGTATGTTAATCGTGCAGGTGGGTGTTTTGGTCATCCGTTGAGTTAGATGCATTTTTTTTTATTAAACCACACGAGCACGGCTTGCTCTATTTTAATTTGTATTAAAAAAAAAAAAAAAAAAAAAAAAAAAGTGTTTAGAAATTAAAAACATGGGGCCGTATATCAAACGATGTTTAAAATAAACGGGGGTTAGGCCTAAATGTGGTTAGCTAAACGCACTGTTAAAAAAACCGCAGGTTAATATGTTAACAAGTCGTGTAGCTAACCACGTATATTTAAACGCGGTAAATATCATCCACCGAACTGTAATTATCTTCGCCTATATCAGTGCGTGTGCGTGAACAATATTTATGTCAGACAATGCCTTCCGTAGTTGTAAATGCAATGCAGGAAGCCCACGTGTAAATTTCAAGAAGGTCCCGATACGTAAGAGCTTAGAATTTGGTGAATGATGGGACAAAAAAAAACCCCAGGCTATTTAAAAACGTTTTATGGCATTGTGCCGCACTGGCTATCATTCAATACTATAACAAATAACACCCGCGCATGAAAATAGAAGCAAAGGAAAAATGAGCGAGAAGCGAATCAACTGAGGATCGGAAAGGAAAAAAATAGAGAAATAAAGGAGGTAATGCGTCTAACCACGAGTATCACATGAGCTGAAAATACCAGACATTTGATGAAAAAGTGAAGTTTACACACGCCTTTAAACTACCGGACCAAGCCTAAGTTTAACAACCTTTTAGGCATGTTTAACGATGTTCGGCTAAAATTAAACAGCGTTTAAAGTTTAAACATGCTTTGAGAATTGCGTTATTTTGAGGGCGTTTAAATTGCGATGTTTTAACCAGGTGGTTAGAGTTAAACTCGTGTGGAATACGGGCCTCTGTGTTTAGAAATTAAAATGTAGTGTTTAGAAATTAAAACGGTGTTTAGATTTGACATGTTTAGCGATTAAACGCTTCTAAACGTTAATCTCGAAAACATGTCAAATATATAAGGGCCCGTATTCTCAAAACGATGTTTAATAACTGGTTAAATCCAATTTAAACGCCGCTAAATTAAAAACGCAATTCTCAAAGATGGTTAACTTTAAACGTTTAAATTTAGCCGAAAACCATCGTTCAAGAGTCTAAAACGTTGTACACTGAGACTGGTTCGGGGGTTAGTTTAAGGCGGGTATGCAACTTTCATCAAGTGCCTGCGATATTTTCAGCTATATGTAGATATTGGTGGTTGAAACCAGTTGTGTCTTATTTATTTATCTTATCCTTTAGAAAGGGCAGCAGGCCCGGTGTTTTCTATTCATCGCTGAGCAAAGCTCCTTGCATAACACAATATTCTTGAAATTTAACACCCGGGACTTTCTTTAGCATTTAAAAAAACCTACGGAAGATTTATTTGACATCATTAATTAGGTTGTACCTGCACGTAATATATAGCAATATAAGGTCGTGCATTCTGTGGAGATATTTACGGCTTTTAAATATCGTGGTTGCTTAAACGACTTTTTAATATATTAAACCCTTCCGGTTTTTTAAATTGTTCGTTTAGCTAACCATAAGTTGGAGGCTAACCACCGTTTATTTAAAACAAATCGTTTGAGAATACTGCCCTCACTGTTTAATTTCTAACACCAAATATTTAATTTCAAAACACCGGGGTGTGTTAAATTTCCTGACACAAGTTGTTAATAATTTCTAAACACTAAGGCCCGTATTCTCAACGTTTGTTTAAAATAAAGGTGGTTAGGCCTAAACTCTGTGGTTGCTAAACGCCTGTTTTAAAAAACCGCAGTTTAAATATTTGAACAATGCGTTCAGCTACGCATTGATTTCAAACGCCGTAAATATCATCCACCGAACTGTGACTTATCTTCGCCTATATCATACGTGTGCGTGAACAATATTATATGCCATACCAATGCCTTCCGTAGTTGTAATTGCAACGCATGAAGCTCACGGGTAAATTTCAAGATGTCACGTTACTCAAGGAGCTTTAGAATTGTTTGAATGATTTAGACAAAAGGCCGGGACCTATTTAATACTTTTTTATAACACGAGCAATAAATAGAAGCAAAGGCAAAATGGACGAGAAGAAAATGAACTGAGGACTCGGAAAAGAAAGATAGAAATAAAGAGTGACTGGTCTAACCACGAGCTCCCATAGACTGAAAATATCAATCATGCATTTGATGAAAACGTGTAGTTAAACACTGACTTAAACTACCCCCTGACCAAGTCTACGTTTAACAACGTTTTGCAGTTTACGATGTTTCGGCTAAATTTAACGCGTTAAGTTAACCATGTTTGAGTAATTGGGCGTTTATTTTAGCGAGCGTTTACAATTCATTTAACCATGATTAGCGTTAAAACCATCTTTTGAGAATACGGGCCAAAGTTTTTAAAAAAATATTTCTAACATTAACCCTCTAAACCCCACCTTGCCTTCAAATTTCTAAACATTGTTTTTAACAGTGAAGGGAATTCCTGGATACGTACTTTTTATGCTTCCTGTGTTCCATATTTTAGACTAGAACAGGTGACGTTAAAACCTTTGCAATACCCTAAGGATATCTTCCTCCTCTAAATTGGCAATGTAGTTAAAGGTTCAAGAATAATATCAATGTTGGCAGCGTATTAAGATGCTCAGACGCAAACACTTGGCGATTTCCTTGTAGCTTGTGTACGTGTCTATATTCGAGCCACTAACTTCTCAAATATTACTCACCACCACGTTCATGTTAGCTTTTCTAATAATCCAAACCACTGCTATAATGCACAGTTGACGAAAGGTGGCTAGAAGGATATCATACCTCACTAGGCCAAAAAGAAGCCAATGGATTTCTGCCCCAAGCGCTTGTAAACTATGTGACATTTCTTTTTTAATGCAGATTTGGATCATTTTTATTCGACCACTTCCTGGCCGAATTGTTTCATTCTTTGTTTTGACAGAATGTTCGATATTAAACGTTTTCTTTTAATGTTGGTCCTGAAAAATCTTAGAAATTAATTTTGAACAAAGGTTACAACTTTTTCAAAATCAACAAAACGTTTGAAAGACATTTACGTTGCAATGTTTTTAAGAGAATGTTTGCCACACCTTTCTGATTCTCGACATTTAACATTTTTATAGCACTCTAAAACGTTTTAATGGTAAAATGTTTTTTAAAATGTTGTATTTGCTTTGATTTCAATTTGGATTTTCGCATGCTTATGCGTGTGTTTTTGTCACTGTATAGAAATTGTTTCGACTGTTCTGAAATGTGCTTCTGTAGATAAACACAGACATGACAGAAAATGAGCAACATCATATATAAACAGGTAGATTCACGTGTATTCTCTGCAATAATACTTTTCCTAAAATAAAAGACGTACGTATAAAACATTTTAATGTAAAACATGCTACAACAGGTACACAAAATGTCAACGTTATAGCAGTTTTACTGCAGTCGTTTTAACATTGCGAATGTGCATTTATAAGTGCTTTTGTTCTATTGAAATGTGCACAATAGAAGACGGCGGGAATACTTGATTGTATATTAAAATTAAATTCCTACTGATGTTATTATCAGATTTAAGCTAATAATTTTGAAAGGGACTTTATATTGATGTCAAATTATTATTAGCAATTGGACAAAATGTTTATAGAAAGTATGAATAACATAAAGAATGAAATTCATCCATTATATTGTGTTTTTCCGTCGCACCTTTTTATTTATGTTCGTATTTCTACTATAAATGGAACTGATAAAACGCAATTTGCAAGATTTCAATGCCTGTTTACTTATAGCGGAGCGGCCGAGCCTTGAAAGTGCTCTATTTTTCGAGTTACCCCTCCCCACCGTACAACAAAACACAACCACCTTTATTTGAAGGATAAATATATAAAATTTAAGAAAACGATGGTTGTGGTTGAAATATTTGGTGGCAGGGATGATTTCTATACCGAAAAATGAAATTTGGGCTGCAAGTTAAGCGAAATTATTATTTTTTTTATTTTTTAAGGTAAAATATTACAATCTTATTTTTATGGTATCCTTTTTGTTATTGATATAGGTTTTATACATTGCATAAAGGGTTCAGGTAATACTCGTTGTGGTGACATGTGATAAAAAGGATGCTTTTTTTAGGAAAAAAGGTGATTTTGGGGCTAAAATTCTAGACCCTTTATATATTGTATAAAACAGAAATCTATAATATGTCAGAGATTGATAGTATTGCATGATGATTAATTTTTTTTGGTAAGAAATTAATAAATCTTGATATTCTTAAGTTTTTGGCTCAAAAACGTATTTTTTTACCCAAAAAACACCCCTGCCACCAAAGTTTTTGACCACAACCATCATTTTTTTAAAATTATTTATTACTATCTTTCGAATAGAAATGGTTGCGTTTTGTTGTACCAAGGGGAGGGGTTGTCGACAACTTTGCAGTCCAAACCGCTCCACTATTAGCCTTGAAATGAAGTTTCATTCTCTAGAGTTTGAGGAATTGATTTGAATCATTCAGTTTGCTGAGGCTAACAATCCTTGCATTTTGACATTTTGATCAATATAAATGTAATATTGTACATAGCCCAGCTTATTTAAATGTTGTTCTATAGGTTATACTTTAGTTTTCATTTTGAAACAAACCTCGCAGGTAAAAATGACGATTCCAATAATGTAGCTGTATGCCTTATACGTTTCCACCATGCCTGATTTTCTGTGATGATAATCTAGCTTGGATACCAACCACGTACAAAGTGAAATCGTATTGTAAGATTTCATATAATAAAATTAAGTTTCCTATGTAAAGGCGGTGGAAGGTGGGGTCACCAGACTAGACCCTGCACCTAACTAAATGTTGAAGCGTCTGCCGACACCGCATTCACGCATACTCTGATGGTTTTTTTTTCTGGAATTTCATAATAGGGAATCGAATACAGCATACAAATCAAGTATACAAATCAAGCATACAAATGACAGATTGTACACTCAAATTAATTAATTTTGTAAAACGCACGTAAATTTGGAAATGATTTTCAATGAGCTCTATAGCTAAACCCGACTACGTGACTAACGTGTTTGTGTGAAAAAGAGAAGATGGAATGTGCAAAATAATTTTTTTTTGTTTATAGATATGTGTACCCGCGTAAACATGTTTCGTCTTTGTGCCTTAGCGTTTGTTTTATGTTTATATTTGTGTATAAGAAAGAGAGAGAGAGAGAGAGAGAGAGGAAGAGAGTATGATGTGGCAATACGTGAAGACATTGAGAGTACGCTGCGCAAGATGAGTAATTTCACAATGCTCATGTTGCTGAAGTGATATTGTTCAATCACAGTTTACATAAACGGGCTTGCTCAAAGCTATGCCGAATTCTAAATTAAATTTTCAACCGAATATTTTTATAGTTTTCAGAACGTGTTTTTGTACTCAGTATTCTGTATTCCGCGTAAGAGCCAGTAAAATCAAAGTGGTACATATATCACGATCTGTGATTCTGTTACCAGTCCAGGAACACGACTTACATTTCTATACTATTTTTGTCTCCGTTAATTATCGTTTCAAATTTGTTATAGCGATAAAATGAAAATGAAAGAAATTATGATAAAAAAAATACCTAGACCCTGTGGTGCTTATTTCCTGCTTCGACCTGGGAAAACAAATTTACCTCGAGCAAAAAATGAAATTGTGCATATTAAAAATTAAAAGCCATGCAAACTACCGTTTTACCTACCGATCAATCAACCTATCGATTTTTAGCAGATTTTTTAGAGAAAGAAATTTGGAAAGTTTAATCATCTATTGCCTTGAAATCAAATGGCTAAAGGCTCATTATATTAAAATTACCACCAACCTTTTGCATAACGCCATATGGTGAAATTGCTCAATTATCTGTCAACCTGATTTGATGTTTTTTTTCTGCCTCTGTGAAAAGATTTCGATCATTGAGAAGAAATGAAATTGTTATCGGTTACCAAGGACAACTTATACAGATAGTTAATATCCTTCAGTTTATTTTTTATACTCGCTTGTATCAACAAGACGAAGATGCTAAATTTATGAAAAACAAAAACCAAATTCACGCAAATAAAAAGAATGATTCGTTTGTACATTTAAATATAAATATGAAAATATTAATTATTATGATTTATATCAGGCTTCCGAGTGGGGCAAAGAAATCTTTGTATTGTACAGGTTTGGTAAAAGTCCCCGGTGCCAATACCAATTTTTTTAATATGTATCGCCATCCGGGCAGTTTAGTGAGGAACACCATTCTTGAAAACCACTGTATCGTTCGCCAGTTGGACTACACCACTGTCAACGTAAGGTTGGTGAGTCAGCTGTATATTTAAATAATAATAATAATATTGAATGGCTTTTTTGTATGATACAAGAATATATTGCACCAGCTAGAAAATATTGTACTCGTCTCGACTCGTACAATATTTTTTCAGCCGTGCAATATAGTCTTGTATATACTCAAAACCTTCAATAATTAATAATATTAAGTACTAATACTGAAATATTTGCGTTTCTTTAAAATTACTTTTAAAAAAAAATCTTCACATGTGTTGGGTTTTTTTTGTACTTGGGGCCCCTTACATTTATTCTTGTTAGTCGTAGTCTTTCCCAATCTTTAGGTAAATGTGTTATGGGGGGGGGATCTCTTGATCTCAAAAGATTTTAATATGTAATTACGTGGCCTTTCGTGCCGTTGTTTCTAGGTTGATAGCAGTAAATTTCAAGCAGTTGAATTCGCGAATTGCCATGGCGCCTTTCGAAACTATACTACAGACATTCGTTCTGACTGATGAAGAGAGTGTGTATGAAATTATAACATATCTAAAAAGAACTTAAACGCTTCACGAGCAGTCAAAACGTTCTGGAAGTGCGTTGCTCATGAAGGCAGAAAACCCGATATGCTTATTCAGAAAATACAACCAGAAGTGAATATTGCATGAAAAGTTCTCTTTTACCATAACAATTTAAATCAATTGTTAGAGTTTATCCAAACATGAAAAGTCATCTGCTTTCGGGCCAAAATGGTGGCCATTAAGAAACTTTTTCCGAAAAGTGTTTATTATTGTCTCTCATTTAAATGGACTTCTTTTTCAGAGAGGGGGGCCCTTTTTAGGACAATTGTAGATGTTCTATCCTAGAAACATAATGATTCTCGCTGTCGCACCCACCACCATTTTTCGTTTTAAGGGTACGTTGTATGGCGATCGTGTGTAATCCTGATTTGAGAATTACATGTGCCCTTGATTATGCTCGTATGCACGTTAATTTCATGCTGCGGATTTTTCAAACTCTATTCTTTAAACATCATATTAGCAATGTTAAAGCCACTATAAGCGATTTCTTCAAAATATAAACAAATCGCGCCCCCTATTTGTCATCCATTTTTGCACTAGTAAAGATCGCCTGTAGGCATGGTTAGAAATAGTGGCTAAGTCTAACGCGCCGTATTAGTCAAGAAATGGCGATTTTATGCACTGTTTCCTAATAATAAAGTCGGGATCCGACCGTTATTACTAAACAAAACATTCGCAAATGGCATTTTAAAACCGCTTTAAAATTCTTTAGTGTCTGTTAATACGACCGAACGAACTAACACAATCAGTTTAGAGACAAAATGGGCATTTTGAATTTGAGACAAATGACTGATTGTAGTGATTGTAGCTTTAAAGTGAAATATCTAAACATATTGACTCTTACAATGAATGTATCGAAATCGAAGCCTAACACTAAATGTATAAGGTCTTGTCTTTGTACTTTGTATAAGGAGAGGGGGGCGCTTATATGGGACCCCAGGCTGAAAACCACTTTGCCGTTGGAATATTTTACCAACGCTCCGGTCATTAATGGGGTAACACAATCACATAACATACAAAGTGAAAATTGGTTGTATTGATTCAAAATGCCAGTCAAAAAAAAAATAAAAGATTTTTATGTCGCGACAAATAATTTCCGCCAAAAAATTGAAAATTCACTTTCCCGAGTGACTTTTTTTTTTATAAATTTGACTCATAATGGAAGAACATAAATATGCTTTTACATTGCTGAGATAGAAAAATAAAAAGTTACTCCAATGCGGTGTAAGGGGCAAAGCAAATTTTGAATAGCTCTACCAAAATGATTTATATATGCTAATTAGAAAAAAGAATGGCCAATTTGAATTTTTACCACCAAAATAATACCAAACTGATATTTAGGCAATTACATAAAATCTTGGCAAAACTAATTTAGCGTTAAAACATGGCGCGCGAAAAAAATCTTTGGTCCACGTGGACCCCACACACTTGAAGTGTAAAGGGGGCAACCCATTTATAACATTGTGCTGAACTCGAAAAGTTTATTAAAAACTTAGTTTACCAGCCATTTATAGTCTGAATTATCAAATTATAAATTCCGTATACCTTGAGAAATAAATTGAAAGTGAACCATGGGCGAGTTGTTGTATTTTGTACGTACGTATTTTTATGTAGAAATTCCAGTGTACACTTTTGAAACAAAAATGGAACATGACTATAATTCAACTCCAACCTATCCAAGGAATCGAACAATGAAATGTTAAAAATAAAAGAAGTATAACAGAACTTTTACCTTGATGACGATAGACGCACCTGAAAAGCTTCGCATTCCGATTACTTTTTGTACGGATAAATGGCAATGGAATATTAAGATATCAGCTATTAAAGCTCATCTCCTTATTAAATTACGAGTGATATAGTGGGTTGATTGTTTAAATTGCATTCCACAATTGCTTAAAACATCATACTTATTTCACATAACGTTTATAGAATACACTACTGTATTTAATTTTAAATGTGGATCATCTGGATTCTTGGAGATTTTGGCCCGAATTCATGCTCAAGGACCAGGTTATTTCAACTCGACTCATAGGGGCGCTATTCATTAGTATGTGTGCGCTTTATTCCGTTAATGTTATATTGAAGTCTACAAAGAACGACTTCCTGCCGTCGGATTGCGTGGCGTGAGTCTGTGGGTGCTCGTCTTGTTATCTAAAGGTCCTGGGTTCGAATCCCACTCCAAGAACAAAATTAGTTAGGACTTTATTTGTATTTTAGAGTTGGAGTTTGGAATCATAAAACATCAGAGTTGTAGAGTGAAGTAGAAAAATATTGAATAGCTGCCTTATTAGATAATAAGACTGGTCCTGGTCCATGAATTCGGGCCAAAAATCTCCGACGTGCGATTCCGCTGTGGCTGTCTACAAAAGGTTACTTGAGGTGGGGGGGGGGGGGGGGGGGGGTTGTGGGGGGGTGACACTTGATGTCTACAACATAAACTTAATTAGTCCTTGCAGTTTGCATTGCCCTACAACATTTCTATTTTACAGTATTTCTCCATAAACATACAAGAGCGACTTTGTCTAAGTAGCTAAATGCAAATTTGAACACTTCATGAACTCCAGTGTATTGAATTTTACAAATAAAATGCAATACGAACGCCATTTATCAGTCACGCGTCTCAGCAGAAAACGAAAATAACACCGTTCCGAATATTTCGAACTTTTCCTCCTAAAATTTCAAATTCCCCCAGAGAATAACCTTCATTGAGATATTATTTTTCAAGATTACTTTCGTTATCGTCACTACGTTCATATCCTTAGGTCTTTCCTCTCCTCATATCCGCTTCTCAGAAGGCCCCACGGTATCGCAAATCCGTAGCATATTTCTTTAAAGTTTACTATGTATTCCAAGTGATATGTTACCAATTTTACGACAAAAACATTTCAAACATGACAATTTTACTTAAATTGATAAAGAGTGGCACAATTTTACTCCCAGTTATGAGCAAAATTAAATTTGAGTCTTGGAGGGATTGTTTCTGCTTTGATTTTTTGTTTGTTTGAGAATTGATTTCTCGGTATAGTTTTATTTTGAGGCCATCACTCGTAAGTCAATTTCGAATTGCAGATGTCATATGATACAGTGTCCGTGTGACTGAGTGTCCAACCACCCATCTGTCTAGTGTCTATTGTGTTCTCCATTGAGTGCTGTACGCGTCATTTGTTTCAGCATTGTATCCATGGCCTCGTCTACAAGGTTTATTCCGTACATGTTGCTATATGGTAGCTAGGACACCCTCTCACGGGGGACACTCGGTTTCTTTACGCCGGTAATGGACACAGATATCAGACAACCCATGCACCATACTTACCCAGGTAAATGAATTGCAATTTTGTAATTGTGATATTTCCAGTTAACCAACCTATATATCTGCAATATAGTACTAGTAGTGTCACCTGTTGCTCCCGAGGAGCATTCAACCACAAGGCTACCCAGGTGAAAGTACTGTAATTGTGATAATTATGACAATCTAGAATACCAGCAATACAATAGTTTAAACCTTAGCACCTGGAGATCATTCAACCAATACCAGCATATCAGTTAACCACACGATACGTGCATGCGATATTATCATTTCACCTGGACAGCATTTTAGCCATTTCAGAATACTCAGGTGCATTTGCGAATACCACTTAAATGGACATGACACGCTAATTTTTAGTTTACATATGTGATAAATTATGTTGAAACGATTCTCAACATTGATTATATTACCATAAATTAATTAGCTAATTAGAAGACAAAATTAAAATCGGGAACTGATGGGGGCATCCATGTTACCAATAATCTCACGGCCATAGTGACGTTTCGGCCATCCGCGGCCATTGCTACGTCATATCTATAGTTTGTCCCATGATTATTGCCAAAACAAAGTAATTTACTTTTGAGTATCTAACGTGTCTAATAGGTTTGTATGCCTTTTAATCGACGCACATCTGCAGTGATTATATTCCAATAAAGAAATAACTACTTCACAGATTAACCTCAATACAAATAACGAGTAGGCCTCCTCACTTCGAATGTGAAGATTTAACAGTATCCCAATGAAGAGTAGAACCAATTGAAGTCCCACCTGTCCAACATCACCGGTCAGCTGGCCAGATAGCAAAATAGTGTGATTCCAAGGTACGCATTGAAAGTCTCAATTGATTTTACGCGGGGAATTTCAAGTGATTGTATAGCATGTGGCATTGAGGGACTCTAATTTGAATGGCTCCACTCCAGCATTACATGCTGAATAGCGTTTCGGTTGACATTTTTAGTCCCACTTTTTAAAAACTTGAAGAAGAATACAGTGACAATTTGTGAGACACACTATATAATCCGCTAAAATTCTAACATTCCATCACACACCTGTTTTATCTGTTGGTAACATGGCCGCTCCCATCAACCCAGCGAGAACAATAAGCAAAGCGTAGCGTGATGATCTCCTTTAACAAACCTAAATACATACAATACAAGCTAATACAATAGCTTCGCCTGTTGCACATGGACAACATTCTACTTATATCAGCCTTCCCAGCTGAATGTATTTCAATTGTAAGGTAATACCGGCAAGATGGCCAACGACGGATGTCCCTCTTTACTGCTGCGAGTTTCAGTTGCGGGCCCAGGATTGTCCAAGGGGGGGGGGGGGGGGCGAAGCAGAGTTTAAAATCAGTGTTATCAACCAACGTGTTATACTGGTTCCCATAATTCAAGTACGCGTGTATATCAGCTTGGAAGTACATAGTTAGACCACTTGATACAATAAAACTCGTTTAAAACAACTCTTCCGGCGTCCGCGCTCTGACGACGCAACCTTCTTGAGCCTTGAACTACATTGTAAGACTTCGGCAGAATCAAATAAAGAACCTCGAAATAGTGTTCTGTAACCTCTTTGCATATTTGGACATGAAGATCATTTCATTCTCATGCGTCTAGAGAGGAAATGCCGTTGATTTGTGATATACCCGATGCACAGAACACTAATTACTCTTATGTTTCGTGGGTCAATATAATCGTTTAAACATGGTGATTGCTGTCATTGCGTTGATTGTTGATATTGTTACTATCCTACTCTTGCTTATAACAACTTGGACATATTGGTAAGTGCTGCCGCTTTCCCGCCAAGGTTCACGCGGGAGATACTTGCGCGTACGTCATGTTCCAGAAATAATGAGCCTACGTAAGTTAATTATAGTCATTTTTTTCTTTTCGGGATTGTTAAATCCTGGCTTACGTTAACGTCTATAGAATACAGATATATTTATGTATGCCAGGATATTAGGATTTGTTGCGTGATTATTAGAATTTTAGAACCAATTTCTACGATGTTACATCGTCGTGTGTGTTACATAATGACAGATGGTGAACCAGAATACGAAATTTGTTTCTAAGAATCGCATTTGAGAAATGGCGAACACTGCAGAGTCAGTACGCATTAATTATACAAGGTTCAAATTATTCAATTCAATAGCAAAATGAGCACTTGAAAAGTACATTATAGCAATGACGCTTGATAAAGTAGACCTTTCACACTCTTTTGAACTCGATAAGTCTGTAGAAGTTAATATATCGTATGTTTTCGCAAATTTGGTAAAAATGATGCAAATTCGACATTCGTCATTGTGGCAATACAAAACCTACCCCGACCGACATCAGTGTCGAAAGAGTGTTGAAACCGACGGTATATTAGCATACATCACCGTTTTAAACGTTTGGGCAAATGTCATACGTCATTGAACCTCAAACATTTTTTTTATTGAAAAAAAGGTCCAATGGTTACAATTGTAGTAATCATTGTATCAATGATTCAATGATTACCATGATTTGTACCGATCTAAACATAAACAGGCCTTGGCCTGGGTTGTAGACCCTCTGTTTCCTTTCAATCCTTTAAATAAATGAGAGAAGCCCAGACAGCAGTGGAATCTCGTATGATAATGGGTTAATATTGAATTCATCGATTTGTACCAAACACAAACACAACTTGCCTTGGGCCTTCGTGTAGTCTTTTTTTTTTTTTTTTTACTCTGTTGCTCCTTTCATACACTTCACATAAATGAGAGGTTAGTCCGGACAGCAGTGGAATTCAGTATATTGAACTGAATTTCATATCTATTAAAATATAGGTATTGAAAAAGCACCAAACCGTGTGGGGCATAAAAATGATTTATTTATAACAAACAAAAAAACACTCCAAACCCAAAGAAATTATTTTAAAAAGATTATTGACCAAATGTTGTGTGGCAAAGAAGTAACCAAGTATACGTGTATAGACCGTATTCAATAGCCAGCCCATGTGGGGCTTGCCAAGATAGACGCATTCCGTACTACAATACATTCACCTGTCAATGATCCCTGTGCAATCGCTAAACAGGATCGATTGACAGATATGCATCATTGGCCACCAACATGTGGTGGGCTGACGTAATCATTTGAATACGGATCTATAGTCTGTGGTGTAACAATATCATTTATAAATTTGAAGTTTTCAAATTAAACATAATTTTGGGTCTGATTTGAATTGTCACTAATCGAAATCTATAAAGCGCCCTCAACGAACAATATTTTGTGTGGTTTTTGGGTGATTATAAAAGTATCTAAATCGTAGATCAATATTTTTGCCAATCTCTCGGCAATGAATACTTGTATGGGGGCATGAAATGCAAAATTGTGTAAAATTATCTATGGGTTCGATGTGAGTGCAAGGATGCTATGTCCACTATCCACGTGCTGTACAAAATTCGGATGTTCTAAATGTATAAACGTAATCGCAGCCATTGCACTCAGTACCAATTCTGGTTGTTTTCTACAATATTTTGAAAACTTCAATGGTTGCATCGCAAAATGCTCAAAATGGACTTAAGCAATTCTGACACCGCGAAGATCTTCAATTCCAGTATAAATGGCTAGAAATGTTTGACATTCTGACGCACGTTGAAGATTTATGAAGTCATATAACGCTTTTCCGGCGATAAGGAATTACGAGAGATAATCCAGACTTATCCCTAACCAATGTACCCGCAAGTTGCAGCGGGACGACATCTACGACATGCAACGCATGACCATAGTGTCGTTCCCAAAGGGCGGTCTACCTTTTATTTGTGTAATTCCTTGATTTTAAGAAAAAAATTGAGATGACTACAAAAAACAGGTTTTTTGTCATCAGGACTTTGCCCAGGCGGGGTGTACTGTAAACAAGATTGCTACATTTATTTCTGAAGTACTTACATGCTAAAAGGTTAAAATCGAAAAGAGTGGACAACTTTATTTGTCATGGTGGGCAGCATCGAAAAGCCAATAACGATGAGAGTGGTTTACCCAGGAGTATATATCAGATTCAGATATAGAACACTGAGAATGATAAAAAAAGAAATAGAAACGAAGCGAATTTACACAACTTTTGGCCCCGGTTTACCGAGCTGATTAAATAGAGCGGGGGGGGGTGAGATGTTTATTCTAAAAAGCTGTAGTGTGTTGGGCGGGGAGAGCAAGAAAAAAATATCAGATAAAGTGTTCATTCCTCAATCGCTCCGTCGAACACTTTTCATGGCGGTTGAATTCGCAGACCAGACAAAACTAAATAATTGTTTATCTAACAATATTTGCAACGCCAAAGGTGATTTTCAGTCGTTGAAGATGAAGAGGTGATTTTAATTGGTTATTAATCAGAATTTCATTAGAAAGAGAATGTCTTGCATACAATTATTAGGTTTTAGAGAAATACTGGACTAATTTGTCTCTGGCAATACAAGAACAAGTTTGTTTTTCGTCAAGTTTATTTGTGAACGCCGCATTCGTTTATACGCATGCGTATGCAACATGCATACGAAGCCCCATTTTAAAAATCCGAAGCTAAAAACGTAAGTTCCGCAATATTTCGATTTCGATTAGGTATTGCCTTAAATCAATTTCATCGCTATTCGACCGAACAATAAATACAGAAGGCATACGGCTGCTGGAACACTGATTAATTTACGCACAATTACAAATACTTAGCTACCAATAAGCACATGTTTAATGGGGCGATGCGCCAACATGTATCTTGCATTCCTAATATATTTGTCCTTATAGCTGTAATTTGAGATCAAATAAAGTTAGTGCGAAGTGTTTATTGATTCCCGTCAGAGAGTGTTTCTGGCCTGTAGGCACATTGTTCAAATAGATTCATGGATGTGAATAATGAAGGCGTGTCTTAAAACTCAAGCACGGATTGCTCACCGATGCCCGGTTCTTTCCGGCTGGATCTAGTTTGTATTGTGCTAACCAAAGACACGCGGTTTAACCGACTTCAACCGTCGGTCAGCCCTCAGATGAGTTTTAAGCTCTTCCTAACATGTCGCACAATTTAACTTCTTGTCAGACGTGTATCGCAATCAAATAGCATTCAGCGTTGCTGCTTATTCTCAAGTCACCGCTGATATATTGTACTTAATTGATTCATTGAGTGTTTATTGGAGAAGATTCAAATAATTTACCACAGTTACGTAAAGATGATATAGCTTGATTTTTTTAACAGTACACCAATTACACTTTAAGTTGATATAAGTCATTTTTATCGTCTATGATCATAAGAATAAAAGTTTAAGGATCAATACATTAGGTCGGTAAATATTATTAAAATGATGTTTTCCTAGCGAAATCCACATCGAAGGATCTAACATTTCGTTGTCATTCAGGAGTCACTGTCGATATGAAACTGGCAATGGCTTGGTATAGTCTTTCGCATAATGTCTTGTCTTGCCAGTCAGCGTCTCTAGGGTGTATGTCAACACCTTTGCAATATTTAGATCAGTGATTTTATGGCCGAAACGATCGGACGTAAGGTACCTCAGCTTTGTTTAGCTAAGGTGAGATATACAATTAATGAGCCTGACTATTGGAGGACAGCAAGCTACAGTAATCTTGACTATCGATAGTCTTTTCATTATATACTTTGTCTCGTCTGAAGTATGAAGTGGAAACGCGCGCGTATACCCAGTGGCGCCTTTCAGATGCAGCGCGCTTGTGTTTTACCTACGCGAGCGCTGAAAGTCGGTTCATTGTATACGCCCGCGTCGCTACTTCATGCTTCGAGCTGGACAGAGTATAGTTAATGGAGGCGTGAACATATATTCAAATTTCTGAATTGGATTGTATTTGAAACGATTGTATTGCGAGTCTTTAGACGCTGGCTATCCTTGTCCGAATAAGTCACCCTTGATGTGATTGAAGCACATGTCAATAATCCAACCTTTTAAGGCCTTAAGAGCTAGTTTATCTTTACTATTAATAGATAGGCCTTGCATTCTTCAAAATAGAAAGACAAGCACGAACGATCTTCTTCAAGGGCAGCTTTACCTAAATAACTACGAGTCCACGTATGAAGGTCTCACCCACGTCGAAACTGCCCCGTAATCTTTGTAACAACGGTGCACTTCACCAGACCAAAAAAAAAAAAAACCCTTCCAGATTTTCTGAGCCTTTGTGGACGATATTTCCTTTCCTTGTTATCGTATCAGACCGTTTTTTACAGCTTTACCAGGAGCTACTTTCTCCATTCACTGTTATTTCACTATCAAACATATTATACACAAATAACAAAACAGATGTATACAATGTTAGTATACAAAATAGTGGGTATGGCCAATTAACGTGGCGACTTGGCCTTCTTATTATGTTAAATAGTTAACAAATATCTTATAGATACAGGTATTGTGACATTTTAATAAGACGAACAAGCCGGCAGAGTAACACCACGTTACAATATGTTGAAATCTAGGTTAACATTTTATAATGAGGCCACTGAGGTCCGCTTCTGTTTTCTTAGCTTTGTGTTTAAAGCAAAACTTTCAAGGCATGAACTAAAAAAAAAAAAAAAAAAAAAAAAAAAGACTTGGCTAAATAGTTACCAACAAAGTTAATAATGTAAAGAAACTAGTTACGCGTTTTACATATTGATGCTCTGCAATATGGAATGAGGGTCGGGACAAACAAAGCCGATCACAACTCTCCTTCTTTCAAAAGATCTTTAAATTGAAACCTATATATATCATTTTTAACTTGTTTCAAATTTTGGATACGGCAGTATTAGTTAATAAATGTGGATGTAGTTGATTAATGCGGATGTCATCTGTAGGTTCTGTGTCTTTTAAATTTTACAACAATATGTTGATAACCGTAACAGAATTTGGACATTTCTTTGGAATAGGAATAGCGAGTCAAGGTGGAAGTTATTTGATTTGTCAGCACTAAATCAGACTGATAAGGAAGTCTGTATCATTGTGAGGAGAATTATGTTTTTATATCAGGCTGCGCTTAGCTTTTAAAATTGGTGATCAGAGATGCACTCGCAGTCACTCTGAGCATCCCTTAGTAGAGCCGTCTAATGTATCGACCCCAGAGGGTATATAGGGACTGGATTTGATCCACGGTGAGCTTGAGTTTTAGTTTCTTCCTGTGTAGTAGGTACAAGATATATACTTTTGTTATGATTTCAATTCAATGGGGAATCAAATCATCATCATGCGATTTTTAGTTGCAAGGAGGGTTCGTATTTGTAAAAAAATACATTGTTTTTTTTTTTTTTTTTTTTTTTTTTTTTTTTAATATTTTTAAAAAAATCAGGATGGAAACGATTGTTTACTTCTGCCAGGAATTGCATGTAGTATACGCCGTGGTTTTTTTCATGTTAATTGTTTGTTTTCAGTCATTCAAAAATGAAAACTTTTAAAGTATGCTGTGTAAGAAGTGTGAGTTGATTCCATATTTTTAAATTGCATTTGATTACAGTTGTGAGATTTGTAGAAGACCTGTTAGTAGGATATTCTCGAAGTTTGGGGAAAGAAAGATTTGAAGAGTATTTCTAAAGTTTGAATCTAGAATCAGAATTTTTGGGTCAACCTATGAGAAATGTGTGAAACATTGTAAAATAAGGTAAACTTAGTACAGGGGGAGAATTTTAAATCTTTAGGTAAGCAGGTAAACTCTATGAAGGGTAGAGGGGTTAAAAACTTAACCCAGTTGCTCCGATTTGTTGGAAAAATGGCCCGAAAGTTGTCTATTTGGCTTTTTTAATGTTTGGCATTGGTTGCGTAATAATAGTGGGCAACAAAATGTAACAAAGGGTCTACATGGTAAACAGGGCTCACCAAAATTACCTCAAAATCACACAAAGAATTAAAATGCATTACTGCTTAAGTATTATGGACCAGAGCAATAATTTGTACACAAAGCTTCACAAAATCTGAGCATTCTACAGTGTGTTTGCCCCAGGATGACCTTGCTTGAAACTTATCGGGGTTGTAGCCGTGTATATAACTAAAGGTCGGAAAATAGACAAACTATACCTTTTCATTCTTATAATGAAACAAGTACATTGGTGTACATTTAAACACAATATGAGTTAATTTCAAATTTCCCCTGTACTAATTTCCCCCCCCCCTTATTTTACATGTTCCCCCACATTTCTCAGAGGTTGCACCCAAATAATCTACTTCAGCACTCTTCAAACTATAGAAAAACATCTTCAAACCTTCTTCCACAAACTTCGAGAATAGGATTCTCATTTATAACCCTTCTATGTAAAGTTGAGTGTTTATCGATCTAATTATTTTTATGGTGACCCAGGGGCTTTTAGCTGTAATGCATTTAGAAGGTTAGTTTAATTTGACAGTGAATATTGAGTAATTTGTCGTACGAAAATTCTAAATGATTCTTTGAGGACAATCTGAATTTTGTGTGTGAGAGAGATGTTTAAATCGTCTCCTCTGCGGCATGAGGATTTATGATCAGATGCGTGACGCGATGTATTTGCTGTGGAAGACAATTGGAAAACGATCTAATCAACGATTATCATACATGGGGAAACGTATGCTAAAATTGGAATGGACGTTGTACCATATTACAATACACAATGTTGAAATTTCCCATTATATAACAGAGCTTATTGTCATTGTCAATGTTAATTATGTTATTACCATATCAACGATGATATTGGGCTGGTTTTGGACTTCAATAAATATTGAATCACAATCACGCACATTGATTTAAGGTCATGTCTGGTAGTATATTGGAGTTTGTGATGAATGAAAAGTGATGCACCAAGCCGACTCTATGATGCAAGTTTATATTTGAGTAGTCCTCGATGTCAATGAGGTTTGTGTCTCCTTCACACTTAAATACAGTTTCAGTGAAATCATAGATGTCAAATAGTGATTAAGTGTTGAGATGCAGTCAACCATGAAATTGGAATCTATTTTGAAGCTTTGTTTGTTTAGATAAAAACAAGGCGAGTGATCGCGTTTGTTTAGCTTAGTGAAATCGTCAAATATGAATCTTAAGACTTTTAACCTTGAGTGTACTGTTACACGTGATGAATCAATGGTAACCTGATAGTATCCCTAAAGTAAGTTTCATCTGTGAAATATTTTAAAGAAGTGATTTCAAAACTGATTTTGATGGATGTAAACATGACAAAAAAAGTGAGTTATGTACGGGGGTGGGTGGGAAAGTGGTTTGGCGGGAGTCAAAGGCAATAAAGGGGTCAAATTTTAAATTGATCCAATCATGTTGAAAAGTATACCAAATCAGTTGAAAATCAGCTTCTATTAATTTTTCACGATTTGCTAAGAATATGTTTACTTTTGAGTTACTAATGAACACATATTCAGAAAACTACTGTGACAGAAGGCATGAAGGAAAAATGATCAAGGAAATACCAATTGGATGGTTGAGAATTTCGATCGTTGGGTTTTAAGATAATTAAAAAGAAAAGCAATCCCATTAATAAGACACTTGCAGAGGATATATTTACACCCGCGTACTTTTGAATAAAGTTACATGGTGTGTTTGTGAAAGGTAAACACGCATGACCATACAAAATGGAGACAATGAATAGGTTAAGTAGGGCAAGTATACTAATTCCATATTGGTGATCAATCTTGGCTGATTTAATAAAGATTGATTTATACTAAGTAATCAAAAAAACCTTTTTCATCTAAACACACGAAGCTTTATATTACATTCCTGGGGGGATTAGGCTGACTACATCTTAACACCAAATCACTGTTTGACATAGATGGATTACCGAAACTTTGTTCAAATGTGAAGCAGACGTAAACCTCAATGACATCATAATACAACGCTAACATATCCCTAAATCCCGAAATGCAATTTTTGCCACTTGTCAAAAATCATGGAGCGGGACCCTGCCTTAAATTTAGGGGAAAATTGCTTTCTAGATCTACCAAGACAATTAACGATACCTCCTTTTTGCGGTGATCGTCAGGTTGGTAGTCCATTTTCCGCAAGGGAGGAAGGGCTATAGGAATTACACTTCAAATGTTGAATAATGATTGTGGTCAAAGAATACAATCAATAATAACAGGAATGAAGAGATGTCGGAGAATGGACTTAATGCAACATTTAACCGATTTAACTGGTAAAGATTATGTAACACATTTCGCTTTGGCTTATAAGATGACTTAGAAACAACAACTGATCAAATATAGGCTGACTTTGACACACTGAAGGAATTCTTCAGGATAATTGGTATGGTTGTGTTTAGCATTTTAGATCATTTATTTTTGATATACTAATGTTAGTCTTGATCTTTTAAAAGTAAAAAATATAAACCCGCAAACCAAATATTTATTTAATTAATATTTAATATCCTCTAAATAAAATTACACCCAGATGACGAGTGATGTTATCTACCTAGGATTATAATTACAATTAAGACTTTTATTTTTAAATGTAATTTCCTAAACATACACGTGTTTTCCTTTCTTGAAAGCGTAGTGGATTTCAATAGTTATTGCATTAATTTTTTATACCTAATGGCTTTATCTGTAGGTAACGACTGTGCATCTATATATGTGTTGGGTTTCTTCGAAAACACACCATACAATCTGGCATGCATTATTGAAACCTGGCACTTAGAATAACTAAATGATTTACCCTACATGGCATATAGAAGCTTGGGCTGGCATGCACAATCTTGGCCTGGCATAAAATATCTAGGGCTGTTCGTTTACCTTTCCACATTAATCGACGTGTATATGTTTTAATGATACAATACTCTTATGGCAACATGGTGTAGGCCACTCTGTTTACAGTTTGGCGTTCGCCCAGGGCAATATCGCTAAAGGCAGAAGGCGACACTTAACCGTGTAATAAAAGGGTATAAATGTATGAGAAAATGATCGACGTTTGTGTTACAAAAATGTCGATTTCGTAAATGATATTGACATTGCATTTGTACATATCATTGATTTTTCTTTCAAATTGAAACGTTAGTACTGCAACTGTTGAGTTAATGAGTCAACGGCACTACTCCTCTTTCTCCTCCACAAAGTTATCTTTCATTATTCATACATTTATATTTACATAATAGGAATACATTTTACGTACTGCACAATGGCGACAATGCAGAATTTTTATCCACCAGGATGAAAAGCTGTTTTATTATTTTAGCTTTTACACGGTTTCACTTGTATGTTTGTAATGTTGATTAAAGGTGCAACGAGAGATTTCAAGGCACCCATATTTTGTATCATTTGGCTACAGAAATGTCTTAAAAGTGAAAAACAAAAGGTGATTTTGATTTGCTTATATCTCAATAGAAAATAGAAATTAAATATATATATATTTCACAATATGTGTACCAAAGAAACAATTCTCAGCTTAATCCTTTCAGATAGGGACATTTTTATGGAAAGCTTCGATTACGATTCAGCCAAAGTAGTTATTGCAAGTCGTGAAAATTTCTTCTCTATTTTAAAGGGACGATCGAAATAGTTTGCTCTTTTATTGTTGATTAACACGATTAAAAGAAAACATAAACGGGTGATTCAATACAAAAGCTTATTTTGATTGCCGGGTTACCATCTGCTTGTTGGCTAATATATCGACTACGAATCAGCCCAGATAGTGATTCAAAGTCATGGATTTTTTTCTATTCTATTTTAAAAGAACAATTTAAACATTTTGTTTTTACTTTAAAATTTTAACTGTTACTACCCTTAACGCCAGATCACTGAATACAGGATTTAAAAATGAAATTAAGGGTGAAGCGTATAAAAAGAGAAGGTAATTTCTGCCTTTGTTTTCTTTATATAAGCGCAATCGAGTGCTAGTGATAGCTGTAAGACATAGCCTATTTAAGAATTGCCTCAGATAGGTTATCGTCTCAGCTAAACCTTTTGGAGCACTAACCTGCGTTGACAAACATTCCGTAGTGCACCGCGGAGAAGTCGGTATCAAGATCTTAAATTCGTGGTGTCAGAATCCGGGGTCAAATATACGTGTGAAAGGGTAATTTGAACTGTACCTATTTAAATATCCAAACCTGCCTACTAAATAACCATTACTCACGGATTAACCAGGCAATAGGGTAATTTTCTCAACAGATGGGACCATTTCTAAATCAGATCAGGCTTTTCCCGACATTAAGATTGTCTTTCCAGAATAGTAAACCTAAAGACACACCTTTATGAAAAATAATGGCGTTTTGATAAGGTATTGCTTGCCTGTTAGACTCCGACCTAGCGATTCACCGCTAGTCGGAGTCTAACAGGCTCAGCAGACTTTATCAAAACACCATTGTTTTTCATAACGATGTGCTTCTCATCTTTTATCTATTGCTTAAAGGAGTCACCTGCAGAAATAGCTGAAATATTCAGGTGAACCAGGTGCATGTATTGTGTTCTTTGCATGTGCGGATGATCTGGAAGGCAAACAAAAGTCCATTCAATAAAATGTGCCTTCTGTGAAAGGACCCTATATACAATGGAGTGGCTATACAACAGTAACTGTATATTAAATGGTATACCCAACACAATAGCATTCCAGAGACACTTGTTTAACAGAAGTTCTATCTCGGGTGCCTGTTTTAGGGACATGCCATCCTATGCGCGCAATAACAATACATAAGCTCACCTAATTCACTTGATTCTGTACTCTGTTATGTCGTTTATTGTAGCCACATTTCAATAGGAACACATTTTGGTAAAGACGGCGTTTACCCTCCTGCGTGGGCTCTATGGCCAGTGTGCTAGGCACAGTTTCTTACTTCTGTACATCATAAGCCGAGTTCCAGGGGTAGTTTCTTTTTCCAAAGCGTTTCGGGCAATACCGTATGTGGCTTTTGTTTTGATCACTATTTAATCACTTAATTCTTTCACTTGTTTTTCTTGATTTGCTTTATTTTGGAATGCACTCATGCAAAACTATGGATTTCATGCTAAATCCCTTTAAGCATGACATTTTCAAATATAACAATAGACAACCCATGTTGTGGAATGTTTCAAGAGGCCCAAGGATACGAGTTATCCTGATTGTAGCGGCATAATCAATAGTCCTTCACACAGTCAAGATTGAGTAATAACTTTAGAGAGTGATAGAAATCAAATATCGAAACTGTAGATTCATATGGGACACCTCCTGTATACTTGAGGCGTGAAGGTAAGCGGCGAGAGCAATAGAAAGAACAAAGAGGCTAAGACCATCGAGAGGTAACAAAGTCAGCAATGGAATAGGGAATTCATTTAATAAACCTCCATCTTCACACTATCTTATTATCTTCCTTACCATCGTTTTTTAGACATCTTTGCTAAGAATATTATGGCGAAGTTGCTCCTTCGTACACAATCCATCGATTTTTTTTCTTTCAGATTTGACAAGAATTTTGATATTACTTTTTCACCATTCGTCGGTATATATACCTGGTACAGGCTAGTATAACGTTTAAACACGGATTTGTATTTGACCCCTATAGTGCTGCAGCATGAGGTGAAAAAGGGCCTTAGATTTCTACCAACCAGGGCCGGAATAATAACATTTGCAATCACAGCTAAAATCGATCATTGGGTAGTGTAGTTCACGAAAATACGTGATGACAAAATTAAAAGTGATGGCAATTCGCATAAACCAACATTTTCCAAAATGGCCGCCATTTTAAAGGTAATAGCGCTACTATAGCGAATTAGTGGTAAAATGTATGTTGTCTGGATCAAGAGGTTCAATATACAATTGCCAGAATCGTCTGAGTCATGAAAATGTATATACAAGGCTATTTTTCAAGATGGCCGACATCTCATCTAAGAAAACCGTATATTTCTTATTATATAACCTATGAAGATGATTTCGGTGTCAAAATAAGTGTTTTCTGGGTCAAGGAGTTCGATAAAACTATTTTCAAAACTGTAAGATGATTAAAAAGGTGATGTTTATTTCCAAATGTCACTGTTTTCCAAGGTAGCCCAATATTTTAATACAAGTACCCAAGATTTTTAGAGTTACTGCAATACCAGGCTGAATGTGGCAAAGTGATAAAATATATTAACTCAGATGCTTGATAATTAATACCAACTCAAAATCCTCAGTAACTCGTCCTTGGAACTTCGTAACTGCGCTTTAGGATCGCTATGAACGAAATATTGAATACCAACAGGTGTACACGTGACCATGGTCATTCAAGTGTGAGAAATTCGCGGCCATTTTACTCTTGACATATCTGAAAGAAACAGATAATAGTTTCTATTAAAGTAGTACAGGCATAAACATCAAAATTCCCATGCAATTCCAGATATATGTTTGGGGTGAATACATATAGAGTGGTCGAGGTGTCACATTTTGGGCGTCGCATTGGTGATCCATGAATAAAATGACTTACGACTCACATGACAGTCTTGATAATATTGCTGTTGAAATCCTTGACCTAAAACATACACTCCGTCACCAAAATCGTCATCCTAGGTGTAGTATAGTATGAGGTATAAAGGATGTTTGCCTTTTAAATGTTGACCATTTTTGAAAATAGTGACGTATGGAAACTTTCATTACTTGTATATTCATCTGACAGTTTTGAAAATGGTTTTATTGAACTCCTTGACCTTGAAATCTTTAATTTGACACCACAATCATCTTCCTAGGCTATATTATAAAATATGTCAGGTGGGTGTCAATAAAATGTCAGCCATCTTGGAAAATATCGGCACATGTAACATTTGATAGTTTTGGGAATAGTTTTACTGAACTCCTTTACTAAAAAAACATTCTTAAGACCAAACTGTTTTCTTAGGTATTTTTGCCTTTAAAATTTTACCACTTTGGAGAATGGCGTCGTATGCAAATTGCCACCACTTTTAATTTTGTCATCACCTGTTTTCATGAAGTCCACATCCCTACGATCAATTTTAGCTATGATGACAAATGTTATTATTCCGACCCCGGTACCCCTCTCCTTTACTGGTCGGTGCTGCAGCACTACTAGATTTACGCTTGCATAAGAATGAATGAAGGCGAAAGCCACTCTTAAATCTTTCAAAAGAGTTAAATATTGCCGACATATATGCGGACACACGAATTGTTAACAAGTTAACAACACGTAATGTGGTAATGTGAGCTTGCTTGAGACTGCTCGTCTATCGACATCACCGCCGTGTTTTGCCGCAATTATATAGGTCTCTTGACACAATTTTGTTCCGGAAATTTCAGGTCTTTATGGTCAAAATATTTTCTACAAAGACGATGTTCCGTACGCGTAAAGAAAAGTTAATAAGAATAAAATTTGATATATTTCATGACGATAATTTTCTGACTTAACGTAATTTGATCAACGTAGTTTTGAATTTATGATAGTATCTGAAAATGCAATATTCTAATTTGATACCTTGAACTATTTTTAACTTTTTTTTAACTATTTTTAATTTTTTAAATATAATTGACCATTTAAACATCACATAATATTTTGAAGTAAATAATTTTCCTGACATTTCAATTAAAGCTGCCCTTTTCTATTCTATTGCAAGTTCAAAATCACTTGCATATCCGTATCGAGATTTCAGTCACAGTCGACAATTGCATTATCGCAAATCTCGTCTTTTCTGACAATAGACCAGTTAACATCCTACGTCACTTCTTTTGTTGCCTGCGAATCCATTCCTGCGAATCGTTATGGCCCATAGTATTAAAACTCTAACAGATACAATTGCCCAGTGTGTAACAGTCAAGTCGACCAATTTCAAGATACCAGGCCCTAACATGTTTACAAACATTGCTGTTAACTGGTCTATACGAGTGTTCTATATCATGAATGTGACGACATTCATCATCCAAAATCTGATTTTTGAATTTGTTCTGAACATACTATATACTATGTTGTAATTTATTTCAAACAAAACTTCAGTGCAAACACATTTCTTAAGTTATACGAAAATCGCAATCGCACACTGATATTGATAAAAGAAATGACCACAATTCGTCTTTTCAAACTACCATACTTTCACCGTATATTATAAACTCATTGCTTGCAATAAGGATATTTTAGCCCTCGGTCAGAGCATAATGAGAGCTAGTATCCTATTACTTGTATACTCCTTAGCTATTATAAAACGCCGCGGAGAACGTAGATTCCATACAGTTACAAAGATTACATACACTAGGCGGGGGTCGGGTTGGCGCAAGTGGTCATCCGGTACCTCGAACCGCAGTGGTCCTAGGTTCGAACCTCGGTCAAGCCTGAGATTTCATATGCGTTTGGTCTCCAGGTTTACTTGAGGTACTCAGGCTTCCTCCTGCTTCTACAAACTTGTTCTTTCTTCCCTAAAGTGTACGAGCGATGTGGGTAGCGGGTTTAGCGCAGTGGGTCTTCCGCCGCTTCGCACCACTGTGGTCTCGTGTTCGACCCTCGGTTGGGCCTACGATTTCATGTGCGTTTTTGGGTTTACAGTTCATACTCGGCCTCTCAGGATTTCTCCGGGTATCTCCTGTTTCTTCCTTTTCTAAAACGCGATCTTTTCTTCTCTAACGTGTATATGATAATAAGTGAATTGAAATAAAGTCATCGTCGTGACACTAAAATGACCGATCGGGTTGATGTGGCCAGTAAATACTAATAGTAATACCTCTCCACCTCTACCGGTAACTTGGATGTAATAGCCGTATAATGACGATGTAGTCAGATTTTAAAATAAGGTTCTTCATGGCACTCTATGAAACAATCACAATATTTGGCCTATGTTGTGTCCTTAAATACTAATACATCCTCTTCCTGCGTAGCCCTCATATAATCAAAGAAATGATTAAACATATATTTTTTCGGACAGATATTTATCAATATCCGCCCCACCTACTCCCCCTAATTAAACACAACTGTACCGAACTAGTTGTTGGTGTATCTCCTGCTGAATTGGGTCGAGTATACCACAGTTTTGGCTATTTTTATAATTGATAGAGCGGGTATTGTGGATAAATATACGTTTCCTGCATTTCAGTAACGTCCTATCTATGTGTCGGCCTTGCATTCCCGCGTAAGCACCGTGCATATTTCAAAATACTCATAGTAGTCGACTGGAACATGTCCTTCTTGTGTTTCGTTTTTGTAGTCTCCACGGGGGCCTAGGGTAAAACCAAGTGTAAATTCATAATTATTATTTAAAATTCAAAAAAAAATATAATCGTCTGTTCCAGCAAATAAAACTGCACCTTTTCTTGAAAAAGAATCAAAATGTCCACTTCATTTCATTTCCCCAATAGCAGTGACTAGTGCGATACCATAGGACTTCGCAAACATGGAGTGAAAGATTTCAATCACCGGCCGCTGGTATGCGGTTAATAAAAACACTCAAATTCCCTTTCTTCTGGGAGTGCAAGGACCATTGTATATGTCCGCGCAGCTTAAGAGGATTTCAGCTGTTACGCTCTCACATTTTAACTGAGTACTTTTTCAGACAAAATACTTAACCTCATTCACAGATAAATAAATATTGCGCTTCTATAGTGCGTGTTTCATTACTTTGGTGCCATATTTTCATCATTTATTAGAAAAGGAAGAAACTTAAACATCATGAGAGAATGTTGCTGGATCTTTGCTAACACTTTGTGTGCAGAACCAAAATCCTAAATTATTGCTTACTTCATTTCTATTCCATTTACCGCGTTTTCAGAAGAAAATTTTATGTCAACGACCTAATCTTATAATGTCCACTGGTTAGTTATTGTGAGAGAGGACGGGTATTTGTCACTCAACCCGCTTCGTGGAGGTGGTAACACCTTGCTATAACATGGCCCTACATACCCGCTCCCATTGTAATATCTTTTAGCTCATGGTTAGCTGAAGTCTATACATATTCCATTTGGTCTCTGATATGGGAAAAGAAATTGAGGTGACATTTTCATATATTTTAAAGAAAATGTGCCAGTTTTTTATGCGGGAACAGACAGTTATGTGCTCGTAATAATTTATTATAATGTACACTTGGTTTTCCCTAGTCCCCAGATGGGGCTACGAGTTTGTTTTATACATTTGGTTATTTTGGTTTCCAAGTCCCATGTCTATATGCTACCCTAACAAAGAATGAAGAAAGAAAAAAAAAATGTTTTGGCTGATAATTTCCGCGCCTTGTGCCTCACGTTTCCGACTGTTTGAAGCAAATTGTATGCTCGGCACATTCCTATGACTAATGGTGTTTAATCATGCGTAAACAACATACAATATGAAATTCATCACTGTTTCCGTATCTTATTCTTCAAACGTTAGGTAAGGTAGGATGGTGGGAGGGGGAGGGGGGTGGCGCTAAAGTCAAAAGAGCTAGCTATTTATTTTCGTTACCGCTGTCCTTTTCGATATTTCCAAAATACATTAAGAAATTAAATCATTGAAATACTTTGCCGTTTCATAAAGACAGTGTACAGAATTTACAGACAAATTTTAGGAATTAAAGCACAAAACTGTCTCCTTTTTAAAGCGTTTATATCATAATCACATCCCACCACCCCCCGCGCCTTTTGTGTAGGGGTGCAGTTTCAAATGTTCCATTGGCCTGTAGAAGAGTTTATGGTATGGTTTATGTTGGTATGTTTATGATTCGAACATGTTACAAATTATATCGAAGAATTAAATCGTAGAAAGCAAAATTCCGTGCATAGATGTAGATTCAAGATTGGCGATGAACATTAATGCTATAATACTAAAATGTTGAACAAGATCAAAATATCACTTAAATTACACTAAAAAGACGGTGCTCTCTTACGACACCTCTTACCTGGCGGATGCCTCATCTGGTCCATTAAGACTCCCTTAATACCAAGATGGAAAGTCTCTGTCGGCCTTTAAGCAATTCGTCAAGAAAAGAAAGCCTTCACTGACACTTGATTTAATTGTATATTCGTGCTATAGTAGGTCAAAGCGCACCTCTTCTTGCTCGATACAGTCTTTAGTATCTTACTGTTCTGAGATATTAAGTCTTTCAAAACAACTACTTCTGCCCCACACGGCCTTCTTGAATTACTTAAGTCAGAAGTGCAATGCAAGAAATGTCGTGTCTGCGCACTATCTTGTCAGAATACTAAATTCACCAAACTTTTAAAAATTCTAACTGCCGCCGTATAGGCAAATATATTTTTCTATTAAATATCGTAGGGCTCAACTTTAACTCCCGTAGGTGAAGTGGTCAGGCACTACCGAACCTAAAGTTACAGCCCATAAAAACTGAAATACCTACACCTATAGATCCACATTAAAATATATAAACCATATAATTCCACAATAAACTATTACTAACAGACAAGGACATGAAGACAACGTGCGCTTCCCAGATTTTGTTCACAAGTCACACTAAATTTCCATCTCATCATGGTCACAGGTCCTTATTTTGATTATAACTATTTTCATAATATCCCGATAGTCACAATATAGGTGTCATGTAATATTGTAAATATTGATTGAAGTGGTTTATTGACTAATCAGCATACTCATTTTAGTAAGTCACCATTAGCATTATCAAATTTTTGTTTCTGAGAAATCTAAGGTTGACGTGCGGTTTTTAAAATATTGCCATTTGGTTGAAATAGAAATACCACGTCTCGATGTACGATTGAGCTCTATCAAGCCGGGGGGGGGGGGGGGGGGGGGGGGGGGGGTGGGGGGGGGGGGGGGGGCGTCTTTTCTTGTAGTTTGACATTTTATTACAGTCAATCTCGATTTAGAAACCGTAATCACAGTTATACCACGTATTACTTTGTTTTAAATTACATAAACTGCCCCTGCTATCCACAGTGATCGTAGAATCGATCTAAGTATCATACCAACAGTCTTTCATTTCACAATGTTGTGTACTATTACATACACATCTTTCAACAGGCTTTTTCAAAAGTATTTTTCAAAAAATAAATCTGCCAGTGATACATTTGAAATATTCAGCATATCCCTCCTACAGTTCGATACAAAAATTGATTTGTAATTATCGTAGCTTATATAATGGGCAACTTATTTTATAATCTTGTGCAGAATGATCCATGAACAATTACAAGATATAAGGGGTGCATTACCCCCCTTTCTCTTCAATTTTTTGGTATTTCGGTGTATTATTAGGTAATTTAACTTAATTGTGAGGTGCGCTTCAGTAGGTACATTATTGTGAATTGTGATCCTATAGGATTCACACCAGTAAATAGCTTGAGAAACCGGTAAGTCCACCCCACTGCAGATGAGGTGTTTTTTTTTGGTGAACCCTCGCCTAAGAATACCCTAAAAACTAAGAGAAATTGCGAGACCTTGGTTGCAATCATGGTTGCTATCATATATAAGGTATAAAATCTGTAGTAATATCAAAAACAAGTTGTCATTGATATGTTATTTTGATCCGGCAAACCAATTTTAACCGTATTCTTACAGGGAACCCGACTGAAAAAGTGTTCTGACCTCAGGTCAACTGTGCTGCTAGTCTTCACGGTCCAGAGCTCGAAAAATTTGGGATACTACCCTAATTTCATATTGATTGGGTAGATATAGATGACCTTCAAGCAGAATATTATCTTTAAGATCTGAATGTTCAGAAGGCATTGAGGAGAAAATGACGTTTTCATCTCGGCCATTTGTACAGGAACGATGGACCAGTATTTGTGGTGTGAAACCTATACAGCAGTGTGAAGAGACAGCGGAAATAGTTCGTGACCTCCACCTGACCTCGGAAGTAATTTGATCTTGTCAACTTGTTTTCAAAACACAAGTGATACTAAAGCAAGCCCCCCTGGCCTAGTGTTGTCTTTGCTAGCTGGGGGGGTGGGTGGGGGGTCAGCGTCAAGAGAACTGCTCGAGAGGCAAGGCAAGTTAAGTGTGAATTGGAGCTGTAAAAAAAGCTAGTCCTTCTCAAGTTATGAAGCGAATGTAAAATGAAAACCGAGTCTAAGGTGCAAAATGCAGCAGTATTCTTGTGCATGTTTTGCTCGATAAAAAGCCTCAAAATATGGATAAAGATAATCCATGACAACTTTGGGATGTACATCCGTGTTTTTACAGTGATGCCGGCTCTTCTTTTATCCGGAAAGTTAAGCTTTCTGATACATGTTAAATTGAAAGGGTTTATCAACTATAATAGGCCTTTGGTTGGACAGCTTACAGGCACCCCCAGTAAGAGCCCCCTCCCCTATAACCCTCTCCCCCAAGTAAGCCCCTCCCTTCACTTCTCAAAGGCCAGGCCCTATAAGGAGCAAAGATTAAGTTATTCAATTTATGATATATGCTTTAAGCAATGGAAAACAGAAAGTGTTTTTGTGAGCCCTATCTAAGAATCTTCAGTAGATAGAAAAAATGGATATTGGACAATATATTTGTTGCTCACTTAATTAAAAAAAAATAATTGTAGCATGGATGATCACCACATTGAAGGGGTTCAAATAGACATGAAGCAGTAATTAGAAATATGAGTTCTATCGGATTTCACACCGTAAATAACTTGAGAAACAGGTAAGTCAGCCCCCACTGCACATGAGGTGTGTTTTTTTAGGGACACCCTCGCCTAAAGTATACCCTAAAAAAACTGAGAGAAATGCGAGACCATGGTTGCAAATAATTGTTGCTATCAATATTAAGTATAAACACTGTTAGGATATCAAAAAAAAGTTGTCCTTGATATGTTTTTATCCGACAACCAATTTAAACGTATCTTACAGGAGAAACACCTGATGAAAAAGTGCTCTGACCTCCAGGGTCCACGGTGCATGCGAGTCTTGGCAGTCCAGTCACTCGAAAATTTTAGGGATAACTAACCTAATTTAATGATTGATAGGGTAGGAGATATGATGACCTGCAGCAGAATATTAGCTTTAAGATCTGAGAGTTCCAGTGAGGAGAAAATGAAGGGCTACCATTCCTTTTTTCTCTCTTCTCTCGTTTTGTACAGGAACGAATGGGACTAGCATTTAGTGGTATGTGTGAAACCAAAAGGCATTCTCTCAGATTTCCAAATTTCTTGATCACCTCCTAATCTTTGGGATGTAAAATTGCTTTCATTTGTAAATAGTTGCCTTTAAAGTGTTTTGGGTGTTGTTGAAAATTGATGCATACTGATTCAATAGATGGTGCACTGCCATTGTGTTTACTCCTCGTCTTCCTGTGTACTTTGGAATGAGCATGTAGGTTAAAGACCTACTGGTTCCTGCACTAGGCTCTTAATTCCAATTTAGCACTCAAAATAAAATTAGATTCTAAGTTGGAGTTGGCTACCAATTTAAAATATGCATGATCTGCATCAGTTTTGCACAAATAACAATTTTCAAACGGCAATGTACGGTATTTCTTGCATTGCACGTTTCCCCCAGTTGCACACAAGTACGTTGGCTGCATTTACAGGAAAATAGTTTGTAATACGACACCTTCCGTAAGTAATATTTAAGGAATATTATGAAAGGAATAAGCTGATTGGCGGCAGTGAGCAAATAATTATTAGTTTTATTTGCTAGCATTGTCATTATTAATTGAATTGACGGCTAACAAAAATGACGAAAATAAAGATACTGATTTTAAATTCTGGCGCGTACACAACAGAATTAGCTTCTATTATTTTAGACTCCACGAAATCAACTTATAGGTGTATAGTAGCGGTAATTTGTACCCTTGTACAAGTATTGATCCAGGTAGCTCTCACATACAAGTGCTGGTTCTATGGTTGTGTTGATATTAGCCAGAATGGAGATTAAGCTTAAAGAGAAATTGAATAATTATGTACATGTTACGGTACCCGTTGCCTTTTTATTGCGGGGATTTTGATCAAAAACTTCGGCAATGAAACAGAAACTATAAGATGACTAAGTTTTAAGGAGTAACGCCACACAATGGTATTTTTAGGTCTTAGCAAGGCCTTTGACACCTTAAATAATGAAATCCTCCTCCACAAACTTAACAACTCTGGTGTGAGAGGTCTTGAAAATGATTGAATTAGGAGTTACCTAAATGGCAGACATCAAGGAGTTCATTTAACAATACCCTTTTGAAACCAGTTACAATCACTGAGTTACCCCAAGGCTTCTATCCTGGACCACTTTTATGTTCTTCTATACATTAATGACCTCCCTCTGTATAATACTACCCCTTTATTTTGTTGCTGACGACACCAAACATACTTTGCTCCACCCGATCCCACCGCACTTGTACAAACAATAAATCACGAACTTATTTGTATTTCAAATTGGTTGGAGACTGCATAACTGTTCACTGAAGATAAAAAAGACAAACTATATGATATTTAAAAATAAAACCACCGTAATAAACCAGATATAAACGTGATATAAAATCAACAATAACACATCGAGCAGGTACAAAACTACTAAATTCCTTGGATCCTGATTGGCATAATTTATCAATCGAGTTTCACACAAAACACATCTCAAAAAATCTATAAAAACATGCGGTTATTCGTAAAGTAGACAATATCTCCATCAAAAATCACTCCACCACCCTATAAAACTCCCTCATCTTACCCTATTATCATACGGAGCTATGGCTGGGCTGACCCTAACCAATCCGGCTGGATTTTCACTTGTTTTACTTCAGAAAAGGGTTATTAGAACTTGTTCAAATTCCATTTGGCTAGCCCACACTACCCCATTATTTTCATCTATGAATACATTAAAGATTCACGACATCTATAATCTTCAACTTGCTACATTTATGTACCAGTTTGAAAACAATATGTTGCCTAATGACCTGATTAAAGCAAGCTAGTTTCTTTAACACATTCACCCTCGCTCATAATTATGAAACTAGACATGCTCATCATTCTATTAGAAGAAACGGCCAATACCGTCTTGGCTAACAATACTTCAATGTACCAAGGTCCCTTACTCTGGACTACTTTGGACCCACACCTTAAAACATCCCTACACTCATCTCTTTCAAAAGGAATCTTAAGAAAAATCTCCTTCATATGTATGATACTGTCATCACACCTTAATCCCCCAATTCCTCTCTACTTTGTTATTTCTCCTCTCTTCAATTAGTCGGACATGACTGTTTACTGTATGTCTTTGTTTGTTCTGTCGTGTCCTTGTTTGTCTGTCGTTTATGTTTTTGTCCCTATGTTATAATTCATATGTAAGTTTACTTAATTGAAGAGTTCACTGCACCCCCGCGCTCGGCGTTTAGCAGTGTCCTCATTCAATACTCTTGCATGTACATAGCTTAGTGTATATACTTTCAGTTGTCACTTGCAGTGTTAATATATCTACACTCTACTTATTCATATTGTATATTGGCTATTTACCTTTTGTATTGCTAGTTACTGTATTTTGCTTTTTTGATGAATAACATTTGACTGATTGATTGATAAATGTATGAAGTGGACGTCTTATTTGTTATGTGACGATAATGTAACATTTTAAGAATGTTTACAAGCAATCCCCTGATGTACCTGAAAGTGTATGATCACAAATATCATAAAACCTGCTAATTTTAAAATGTTCAAATCATAAAAAAATACACATCATTGCCTCCGTTGTAAATTACAAACTCAATAAAACCCTCACGTAAAAACTGTAATTGACAAAATCACGCTTGTTTATCTTCGTCTTATCTAGTTTACACTGGTTCAGATAGACATCCGTGCCATAGGCTTGTTTTGGCAATCACAAAGATCGAGTTTCGGTCGAATTAAGTTTGCATGAACCATAAGAGCGTAATAACATGGACGTGCCCCATCACACGCCTGCACGTGCAAATGTGCTAATGCTCCCCCCATTTGACACTTGCTGTTTTCCACTTGAATACTCAATAGGATTACAAAACCAAACACAAAATGACCTATATTTAAATATACATAACTACATTACAAGTAACACGACAAAAGTCTGAAATTGATTGATGATTTAATCAACAATAGGACTCGCCACTCAATAGCTAAAGAAAGTGATAGCACTTTCTTTCAGCGTGGAACTAATATTACGAATTTGTCTTTAAGCATTTGGCTCAAAAAGCAATTCTGGGTAATCTATACTATGAAATACAATGGTTCTTCCGGACAGTAGTATGTAAAGAGGTTGTATGTCCGGAAGCCCTTGGACTTTTAATATAAATCCTTCGATATATGAGCTCCGTGCATTAATATTTGACGGGCCTTTACCTTTGCATTAAGGGTTCACTGAAAGGTAGTGACATTGGTGCCATACTTTGCCTTTTGGGGTATTTTTAACATGTAATGTAATCTTTGTATGGTTCTTTTGAGGCGTATGCACTCCAGAAACAGTTCAGTTCTCTCCAAAAAAGAGATATTTTTATTGAGAAACAATATATATAGGCCACCGGCCTTACAATACAATATAGTAAACACAATGATTAGAGTACATTATTGGCAAAAAGCATCACATTTTTTGCATGCATTCCATAAATATCTGGATAGTTTTACAAGTGTATCCCATCGTGAGCAACAAAGTAAAGTGCAGGGTTTAAACAGGTTTGGGTTGTGAAAGAAATATGGCGAGAGGTAACGTCTATGTTCCATGACATAGTAAATACATACCAAAACAATGTGGAACTCGTCTTCAACTTCACATGTGTTGCAAACTCTACACAATCTTTGTTCCCGTGGTGTTCCATTCCACCTTCCCAGCTCGACTTCCAAGTTAAAAAATGCCTAGGAGTAATTTTGTGATCAAAATTTTAAAATAGAACTTGTCGAGCTTTAATAAATAAGGCTCACACTGTAAATCATATTTAAATTGCGAATATAACCATAATTTCGAATATGAAGCGACATCTCTTCTAAATTCTTAAATGTGAATATTTTTACATCTTTGTTTAAAATGGTAAGAAAAGCTCTTGTGTTAATAACACCTTGAGCAATCCAAACTTCACCAAAACCAAAGGAAAAAAAAATATTTTTAACATCAAGGGCCCAACATGGGGCATTATTTTCCGCTCTCATAAATTGATATTTATAACAATGGTACAAAATTCTGGTGTTGTCTAGTTCCGTTAACCGCAACCAATACTTGATTACTCTAACAAGACAAGAAACATTTAGACTATACCTTCCAAGTTCAGCCCGTACCGCTGTGGACGGGGCTGAACGAGGCACCCCAAGAGCATATCTGCAAAAAATTTAAATGAAACCTTTCCTGAATGGAGGATTCAGAAGTTGCCCATAATTCACAACCGTAAGTTAGTGACCCATGTTGGATGACCAATATTAATTTTATACGGTATTCTATGGGCTTATAAAATGATCTTTTTAGCTCCAATATCACAACGTAGAGATGGGCTATTGGGGTCAAAGTTATTCAATCAAGAAACTTTATCTGGCTATCCAATTTAAGAGTTAAAGCTATAATTTTTTTTTCATATAACACACGTTGGCTGGATGTTGAGATTATGATACGGTTTAACGTTTTAACGAACTAAAACTTTCCCCAAGTGCTTACGGTTTTATGTTTTAACGAACTAATAACTTTTTCTAAGTGGTTGGCTGTAAATGATCTACATGCCTTGAAGTCACAAATTGCTACTTTAAAAAAAAATTGTGGATCTGAAAAGAGCCTAGCTCTACACGGTTAGTTAAAAGGCCCATTTTTCATGCAAGGCTCTGTGTTGTAAATGTTATTGGATTTAAAGGTGAAATTGTGACCTATTGTGGGCATAGTCTTTCTCTTAGGAGGAGCAAAATCGGGGAATGATTTGTTTCATATTTCGAAGAAATCATGTACCATTACTTTAACTGAATATAATTTATTAATAATATCATGCCTTACTTGCTTTGCCTTATTTATTCTCTAACGTGTATATGATGTAATAGCGGATAATGATGATGTAGTCAGATTTTAAAATAAGGTATATCTCCATGACAAAATCACAATAGTGTTGGCTTGTCATCTCGTTAATTATAATACCTTCTCCTCCTGCGTATGCCTACCTAATTAAAGGTGGGTGTTCCGATTTATGTGTATCTTGTTCTCCACTTGGTATGAAAGCCTGGCACCTGCATACACTTACCATCAAGTATCGTGGAAAACGAACTTGCGGTTTTGATAATGGAAGCGATAATGCACATTGCAAGGCCCTATTTACTACTGTGCTAATATTGATGGTTAACCACTAAAACGACAGTTTTTTGTTTATATCTTTGCAAAGAAGTGGATTTGGAAGCTGAAATTTAAGGACGATAATGAGAAAAATATGGCCTTTCATCTGATATCAAAATTTATACTACTTCCGGTTAAATCAGGGGGGTCTCAGAGGCGATCGGAACAAGCACCTTTAAAGAAGGGATTAACTATGGATCGGACCAGATATTTACCAATACGGCCCACACACTCCGCTCCATTTAAACACGTCTGTACCGAAATATTTGTTAATGTAATATAGTAAACCTCCTGCTTGGATCGAGTATAGCACAGGTATTTGCTATTTTTCTGATTAAAACGGCGGGTAGGGTCAGTTACCAGTATGATTACAACTAGCTGCATTTTAAGTAACGTTCATATCTATGTGGCAGCTTGCTTTCCCGCGTAAGCACCCTGCAAGTTCAAAATACTCATAGGCTACCCTAAAAAGGACCGAAAGAAAAGAAAACATGTTTTGGCTGAGTAATTTCCGCGCCTTGTGCCTCACGCTTCCGACTGTTGTAAACAAATTGTGTGATCTGCACATTCATATGACTAATGGTGTTTAATCATGCGTAAAAAACATACAAATATGAAATTGAATCCACTGTTCCGTATCTTATTCTTCAAACGTTAGGTAAAGTAGGATGTGTTTGACGATTAAAGTCAAAGGAGCTATCTATTTCCAGGCAAAATAATACTATATTATTTTCGTTAGTGCTGTCTTTCGGATATTACCAAAATACATTAAGAAATTAAATCATTGAAATGACTTTGCCAGTTTCATAAATACAGTGTTTAGAATTTAAAGACAAACTTTAGGATAAAACACAAAACATGTCTCCATTTTGTAAACCTGTTTAAACCCTAACCACATCCCACACGTCCCGGCGCCTTTTGTTGTTTAGGGTGTGCAGTTCAAATGCCTATTGGCCTGTGGAAGAGACTAATAGATTAGGATTTGAACATGTAACAAATTATATCGAAGAATTATATCGAAGAAAGTTTAAAGTAGTAGAGACGCAAAATTCCGTGGTATTGATGTAGATCAAGATTACGATTAACATCAATACTATAATACTAAAAACGCTGAACAAAGATGCAAAAATATCACTTCAAATTTCACTAAAGGACGGTGCTCTCTTACGACACATCTTGCTGGCGCGATGCCTTATCTGGTACATATAAATACTCCCGTTAAATACCAAGATGGAAAGTCTCTGTCTGACTTTAAAGCAATTCGCCATGCAAGAGCAAGAAAAGAAAGCCTTCACTGACACGTTGATGGAATTGTATATATCGTGCAATAGTAGGTCAAAGCGCACTCTTAATGCCTCTATACAAGTCTTAAGTATACTCACGTGTTCATGAAGATAATTAAGTCTTTCAAAACAACGTATCTGCTGCACATGGCCTTCTAGAGGTGCAATGCAAGAAATGTCGTGTCTGCGTTAGTACGGCATTTAAGCACTATCTTTTGAAACTAAAATCACCAAACTTTTAAAAATTCTAACTGCCCCGGATAGGCAAATATATTTTTCTATTAAATATAGTATGAGGCCTCCAACTTTAACTCCAGTAAGGGGAAGTGGTCAGGAACTACCGAACCTAAAGTTACAGCCCCCCCCCCCCAAAAAAAACACGTAAACTGAAATACTTACACTATAAAATCCACATAAAAATATAAACCATATATAAACCCCACAACTAAACTATGAATAACAGACAAAGACAACTCGCTGCCCAGATGTTATTCAGAAGTCACAATTAAATTTCCAATATCATCATGGTCGGAAGTCTTATTTTGATTGGATATATTAGCTATTTTCATAATGTCCTTATCAACAATAGGTGTCATGTAAAGATTGACCTGAAGTGCTTTATTGACATAATAAAATACTCACTTATTTAATAGGTCACCAAGAGCAGCATTAAATTTATTTTCTGAGGAACTATACTACGGCCTGATACGTTATTATTCGTTTTACATACTGTTTTAACACATTGAAATTTGTTGAAATAAAATACCAAGTTTGAATGTACAATTGAAATTCTACAGAGTCTTTTCTTGTAGTTTGACATTTTGCAGTCAATCTCGATTTAGACATCGTAAATACCAGTTATACAACGTATTATTTTTAAATATACGTAAATGGCCCCGGGTATCCACAGCGATAGTAAAATATTACTGCTGTTAAAGGTATGTATATTTTCAACAAACGATATCAAGACTTGTCACAATCACCATGGTCTACAGTATTATACCACAGTATTTCCTTTCATTTCACAAAGTTGTTACTATGAATTTCTTGTAAAATCTAGAATTCTAGATAGACGTGAGTATGGTTATGGCCGTTATTGTCGAAATTATCAATATCAAATTCATCCCTTGTTCAACAGATCTTTTTCAAAAGTGTTGTTTCAAAAATTAAATCTGCCAGTAAAAAAATTACAGTTCAATAACAAAACAGGATTCGTAATTATCGTTGGCTGTACATGAATGAGGCAACTTATATTTATAATCTTGAGCAGATAGACATGAAAAATTAAAGAGAAAGGGGTGAATTACCCCTTTCTCTTTAATTTTTTATGTTGGTATATTCGTTGTTATTATGAGATAATTTACTTAATCGGGAGGTATAGGTGCGCTTCAGTAGTACCATTATTGTGAAAGTGTGATCCAAAAGGAATTCATTCAAATTTCCGAAATTCATATTCAAACTGTATATCTTTGAATGTAAAATTTGCTTTCATTTGTAAATATGTTGCCTTAAAGTGTTCGGGTGTTGTAAAATTGATGAATACTGATTCAATATGTGCACTTGCCATTGTGTTTACTCGTCGTCTTCCTGTGTACTTTGAAGTCTATGTAGGTTAAAAGACCTACTTGTTCCTGTCACTAGGCTCTTAATTCAATTTAGCACTCAAAATAAAATTAGATTTAAGTTGGAGTTGGCTCCCACTTTATAATATGCATGATCTGCATTCAGTTTTTGCACAAATAACATTTGCAAACGCATATACGGTATTTCTTGCATTGCACGTTTCCCCCAGTTGCACACAAGTACGTTGGGCTGCATTCACCGGGAAAGTAAGTGTAAATGCGACACCTTAAGTAGTTAATATTTAACGTAAGGAACTATTATTAAAGGAAATAAGCTGATTGGCGCATATAGCAAATAATTATAGTTTTATTTGCTAGCATTGTCTTTATCAATTGAATTTGGGCGGTTAACCAAAATGACGAAGGTACAGATACTACTTTCTGGCGCGCACACCGCGAATTGAGATCTTATTATTTTAGCCCCACGAAGTCACACCTTAAAGTTGATAGTAGCGAGAATCTATAGCCTTCGTACAAGGTAATTGATCCAGGTAGCTCTATTGCGTCAAACCCCGTATGCAAGTGGTTCTATGGTTGTGTTGATAGAAGCCAGAATGGACGATTAAGTTAAGAGAAGTTTGAATACAAATGTATAATGTTCCGCTGCCGTTGTCTTTTTGCGGGGGATTTAGCTCATAAAACTTTTGGATATAATTTTTGGCAATGAAGCACGACTATAAGATGACTAGGACTTGTTATTTGTTATGTGACGATAACATTTTAAGAACATTTCCAAGCAATCCCCTGATGAACCTGAAAGTACATGATCACAAATATCATAAAACCTGCTCATTTTAAAATGTTCAAATCATAAAAAATACACATCATTGCCTCCGTTGTAAATTACAAACTCAATAAAATCCTCACGTAAAAACTGTAATTGACAAAATCATGCTTGTTTATCTCCGTCTCATCTAGTTTACACTGGTTCAGATAGACATCCGTGCCATAGGCTTGTTTTGGCAATCACAAAGATCGAGTTTCGGTCGAATTAAGTTTGCATGAACCTGAAAAGCGTAATAACATGGACGTGCCCCATCACACGCCTGCACGTGCAAATGTGCCAATGCTCCCCCATTTCGACACCCAATGTTTTCCACTTGAATAGTCAATAGGATTACAGAATCAAACATTGCAAATTACCTATATTTAAATATACATAACTACAAGCAAAACGACAAAAGTCTGAAATTGATTGATGATTTAATCAACAATAGGACTCGCCACTCAATAGCTAAGGAAAGTGATATCACTTTCTTACAGCGTGGAACCAATATTACGAATTTGTCTTTAAGCATTTGGCTCAAAAAAGCAATTCTGGGTAATCTATACTATGAAATACAATGGTTCTTCCGGACAGTGGTATGTAAAGAGGTTGAATGTCCGGAAGCCCTTGTACTTTTAATATAAATCCTTCGATATATGAGCTCTGTACATTAATATTTGACGGGCCTTTACCTTTGCATTAAGGGTTCACTGAAAGGTAGTGACATTGTGCCATACTTTGCCATAACTCAGCCCAATGCCTTTTTTGGGTATTTTTTAATATGTAATGTAATCTTTGTATGGTTCTTTTGAGAGGTATGCATTCCAGGAAATGGTACAAATATTGGTGTTTGAAGAAAACTACTGTTTTTTATTATTTACCCTGTGAAATCTTATGGCCAAATGATATTTCGGGTTGGATGTTATGAACGAAAAACATCCAACCCATGTTGGTGGACCAATATTGATTTTATACGGTATTTTGTAAGCTTATAAAATAATCTTTTTAGCTCTCATATCATAACGGATGCAATATCGGCGTGAAACCGTAGAGATGGGCTATTGGGGCAAGATCAAAATTTGGGCCATCCAATTTAAGAGTTAAAGCTATAACATTTTATTTCATAGAACACAAGTTGGCTGGATGTTGAGATTATGATACGGTTTAATGTTTTAAAAACTAAAAACTTCTCTAAGTGCTCACACTTTAATGTTTTAACGAACTAATAACTCCCTCCAAGTGATTTATTGTATTTTGACGAAATCTCTCTGGTTTGGTAACATGTTCCCCAACTACATTTTGCATAATTTATTCAAACATGAAAAATGTTTATAAACCATTTTGCAACTCGTGTACTTTCATTAGTCCAATAAAACACACCTGCGTACACCGTGTACGTTATTTAACAACGTAATTCTACTTTGGAAAAAAATATCACACAGGCATTCGTTTTAATCGCTCTTTGTGTTGTGTTATTTTTTTCATGCAGGAAACCTGGAAATTTGGTTAACGTGATAATGTAAAGAAATTTGCGATACCATTAACTTCACTACAGTATTTTAGACCACTTTCAGTCTCGTAGATGAATACTTTCGTCTTGTAAGAGGTATATTTATTAAATTTTGTTGCTGAGTTAATTTGACGTTACAGAGCAAATCTCCAGGGTAGCGATAATCCCGCTTTTTCCTTTATAAGTTGTACTGAGGCTTTGGCAAATCCAAGCAATTAATTTGCCTAAATAGAAAAGAACTCAGGTGTAAACTGCATTGGCTCCCCGTCCGAGTTCTTTCTTCTTCTTTGGTACTTAAATGGGTTAAAATGTCCGGCTTTAGGGATTTATCAATATTTTATAAGTGTTATAATGGTTAGCCTATACTCGGAGACGAGACGGCAACATCTACCTAATGGGCAACCTACTTAAAAAGGGTCATTTCGTGATTCATAGCTTCGTCCGTGATTTTTTCTAAAAAAACAGTCGGAATCAATTACGATTGGAAATAACATTTTCTCAAAGGAGTGTCTATGTACAAAGGTTAACCATAAACAAATGAGGGGATCTAGAATCAAGAAATACACGTTGAATATGGGAACCTTATTAGGAAAAAAATCTTACCTATCGATGCCACGTAAACAATGTCCGTGAAGTCGCCAGATTTTACTAGTGTGTAGAGTCACAATTTTAATGGATCATATAAATAATTAAATCACTTACCTTTTATTATATAATTATGGTGCCCCACCATCAGAATTAACACAAATAACACAAAAAGTGTTTGTCCTGAAAATCAATTCAAACGTACAACCACAGTGTACATATTGCCTTATTTTTATAACGTATTTCTTATCAAGGAATGAAATCAAAGTCCTATCATGGTTAGATTTAATTTTTGATATTACGTGAAGCTTAATGTTATCTAATAATAATACCAAATATAAACTTCCTGAAGATGGTTACCTTGATTTTATATTTATGATAGAATAACGATTCAATAGTATCAGCAACCCAATATACTTTATATAACAATGGGCTATGGTGCATGCGATGTACACGAACTTCGTTTTTAAAACAATACATGAAGACGTCATCAGCATATCCTCTCGAACACGTCCTTTCAGACCGATTGATTTACATGGACATTACTCATATTTCAGTTGATTCTACATTAGTACCAGTACTCATAGTATTATGCGGAAATGTTAGTGAGGCCTTTGGTTTATTTTTTCATATACAATTTTGACACCAATGTTTTTCCAATACAGTATTTCATGGAGAATCTGAAAATTAGGGGTGTCATTTTTTAAATGTGTTCTTTTGTGTTTTATAAGGTGGCAAAGTTTGCACAGGGATAACAATAAAAGTGTTTAAATTGTTTTAAAATAATACCATATCTACGACCTATTGTTTTAGTACAACAGGGTCAAGACAGTTCAAGGTCATCATTTACAAAATGGTCCGATTTTGTTGAAACTGGTTTTTAAATTTTTCATTGGGTTATACTGAATAATAAAATGTAACTTTAAACCTAGATCACAATTGTATGAAAATACCAAAAGAAGAACAACATGAGTGTCATTTTTAAAGTGTTCTTGGATGTATTCTGGGGGAAAGGCATGTTCAGGGGTCAGAGTATAAAAGGGTCTGAGGGTTGTAGTTCAAGAAATCTAAGGCAAAGAAGTTTAAAGTGGGGGTAAAATTTCAGATCCATCAGTTTGTTTTAAAAATGATACCAAATTGTTCGTCCTACTGCTAAAAAGCCGAAAATATACAAGTCGCATTTGCCCATGGCGTCTTGATGATAAATAAGAATGACAAATATGGTCGGGGTCCACAGGGTCTAGTCATATCTGAAAAAGTCTCACTTTGAAAGGTGAATCACAGATATTCAATATGACCCAATGAATAATTTAAAACCAGTTTCAACAAATCGGACCATTCTGTAAATGATAATCTTGACCTGCCCTGAGTCTGTTGTACTAAAACAATAGGTCGTAGATATGGTAAACTATCCCTTTTTAGAAAACTTATGAGCAACCAAACAGAATGATATATATTTGAAAACAATTTTTAAATTGTTTAAAGACACCTTTATTGTTTATCGCTGTACAAATTTTCCCCTTATAAACACTCAAGAACACATTATAAAAATAACACCCATGATTTTCAGATTCTCCATGGAATTCTGTATTGGAAAAACATTGGTGTCAAAATTGTGTATGAAAAAAAAAAACAACAACACAAAACCTCACTTAAATTTCCCCAAATACTATAGTACCCTTTCCCCACCACCACATGGCTCAAGGGTCCACTTTAATACACTTTTAGTATGTAGAATTTCGTATGTGGGGGAAAGGTTCATATAGATGAAGTAAAATTCACCATTGTCTTCTATTTTTTTTATCATAGTTATTGTCATAAATTTGGTAGTTCTTCCGGCTCATGTAAACTGCATTACAGCTTACGTTATCCTGTGTGGAAACTTCGTTTTTATGATTCTTATGCTCAATGTTTTTTATGTATTGTGTGTTGGCACTATTATCGATTTTATATATCCTCTTGCTTCACTTGTATCAAATTATTATTACCTATTTCTATTGTGAATATTATTGCTATATTGTTTAAAAATATTTTGATCACTGTTAAATATATTACAATAATTTATTTTGTTCTGGGCTTATGTGACTTTAAAAGCATACACTTGTTTTTTTATTATCATCGAATCTCAACGTCCATGCTAAAATGCCTTATCAAATTACGGTTTAATAATTTTAAATTTTATATTCTTCCCCTCTGGTATATATTGTTGTTTATCGGCATCTTCAAGTATCATAACATGGCAAATAATCTGGTAATACTGTAACTAAAGAGATATATATCACCACCAGTCATATTCGGTCTGTAGTGTTTGTAATCTCGCTTATCATTATACTGTTGTATTTAAACTGATTCATACTGTAAACAATGACTGGATTGCTAGCAAGATGTAACGGGGAGATTTTCCATTCAAAATCAACCATTTTGTTGATGATGAATGAATTTCCAATTTGCTCTATTTACTTACAGCCATTCTAAAACGATTACCAACATATGCGCAGTTTAAAACTCAACGCTGTTCATAGAATGACCAAATTAACCAGTTCCAATTTCTAATAATTAACAACTTAGGTCATGTATTATTTATTTGACACGGGATCCAATTATCTACATTTACTGATGTATGACTTTTTCATACTTCATCTTAACCCTCTAGTTTTTTGAACAAAAATTTCGATAGCATTCACACATTTTAATTAGTTCTCAATCCACCGTTTTCTGTTATTAACCCTATCATAAACTTGGTTTAATGAGAGGTAACTATCGTATTTATATTGATGACTATATTGTACATAGCGTTCCGCGCCGTGGCAGAAGCACGTGATGTTCAGGCCATTTAATTTCATAATTCAGTTTCTTATCGCATTCGTGATGATCTCAAACGCATCAAGATCCAACGGGCAAACCGGGAACGCATTCTTAATCGTCTTTATTGAAATTCTACTTTCTGGTAACACAAATCAATTATTATCGGGCAATATTTATAGATCCCTAGAACGAAAAAAACGGACACTGAATTATTCTATTTCTGATTTGTCACAGTCCCTAAATAAATATCTACAGAAAATAAACATGCTACATTACGTTGAGTTTCAATCTGAGCTTCTACAGTATAATAATTCCCGATCATTAACGAATTTCTTAATACATTTTTTCAATAACACATGTACCCCTTGATTGATAGGAGAGGCCCCCACCCGAATTACTCCTACATCCCTACATCCGCTACAACTAATCGAACAATTATATTCACAATGTACTTACACATCGAAATTAAATCTGGTGTTTTTGCTATAGTAATAACCGATCATTTCCCCCTTTTTCAAATCACACAACAACACGATCTACCACTTAAAAACGCCCAAATCACAGCCAACACATCGCGCCTCATTTAATGACACAAAATATGAGAACTTTCATAATCATCTTAGCCTTGTAAATTGGGAAATCTGTCATGGATCTTGATTCTCCAAGCAATGCCTACGATATATTCTTAAATAAATTCATGGAAATCTACAACATATCCATTTCCCTATTAAAACACATAAGCAGACCAAGTCACGTCATTCAAATAATTCCACAAAACCATGGAATCACCCACACCTTTCTAAAATCAATGCCATCGTAAAGAAAACCTATATAGGAATACATGTCTCCCCCTAACATTTCTCACCCTACCATTCAATAAAATAACTTATTTAAAATTCGGCATAAACCTCACACCACTTCTCAAGAAGCGTCAAAGAATTATTATGACGGATAACTAGAGGAATGTAACACAATGCTAAACCCCGGGAGACGTCTAAACGACATTCTAGGTCGTCATCCGGCCCAACTCCCTCATATTTTTACGTACATGATACTTTAAATTCGAATCCACAAACAATCGCAAACGTCTTCAAACTCCTATTTTGCTAATGTCGGACCGAACCGTTGCACAATCCATTCCGCAGTTCTGATACAAACTTTCTTCATTTTTTAAGTAGTATGGAGTCTCCCAACACTTCACTTTTCTTAGACCTACGATCAAATTATTCATTCTATTTGTAAAAACAACACTAAGTGTGCCAAGTTGTGGGCCGACGATATAAAATCATATGTTGTCAAATTTGTTAGAAGGACAATCATTGCCACGCCTATGACACACTCATTAATCTTGTTCGCTCCGCGGCCTAGTTACGTTCAAATCAACTAAAATCGCTAGAGTCTCACCGATATTAAATTTGGTAGCCCCACATATTAGTAATTAATAGCCAATATGATTTACCCATATTTCAAAAATTATGACGTTTGTGTACAAAAACTTTTACCATTTCATTATAAATAAATCTTATGCATTAGTCATTTTGGATTTCGTCCTGTAGGTCATCTTACATTGCTATTTTAACTGCATATGATTCAAATTGTGAGTGATTTGATGGTAATAAATTTGTTTTAGGGATCTTCCTGGACCTTTCGAAGGCATTCGACACCATTGACCATGACCATGATATTTTATATCTAACTGTTTTACTACGGTGTGCGAGGCAATGCCTTCTATTGGTTCAAGAGTTACCTAAGTGACCGTACCAATTTTTCCTTCATACAACAATCAAAATCACTATTAATCATATAAACTGTGGCGGGGGGGGGTGTCCCCACAAGGCCCATCTTGGGGCCACTTCTTTTTATCATATATATGAACGATATATCCGTCTCCTCTTCTTTTTTTAACATATCGGTCTTTTTGCTGATGATACAAATTTAGTTGCATCCATAAAATGTAAATCACCTTTTAAACACCGTGAATACTGAACTTGCCAACATGTCTCTACCTGGTTCAAGTCCAACAAATTTCCTCGAACCTAAACACACTAACTATTAGATTTAAAAAAAAAAACAAGCATGCAATAATCGTAGTTTTACCAAACTGTAAAATGAAAATTGGAACATACTAACAAATGTGCGCTCAAGTTTCGTCATACTAACTTTTTTTAGGTATTATTTTAGACGAAAGACTGTCATGGAAACAACATACTAAATCATGTTTGCAATATAATTTTCTAACTATACTGGAATACTCTATCGCTTAAAGTGACCCTTTATTATCAAGACCCTTTTTTCATTCCACTTTATAACAGCCTTGTCCTAACCATACTATTAGTATTGCCACAATCATTTGGGGAATAAAAATAACTGCTTTTTGCAAATCTTCATATAACAAAAGACATTATTCGCATATGTACGCGGAATGCAAATTTCGTGGCCCATACCCCTCCATTATTTGCTCACCTGAATACACTTACAGTTCACGACATTCATCTTAATTCTGCGGGAGGGAACTCAGTTTTTAATGTATCCCGTAGGTCATAATACCCTTCTTCCTAACAGTTTCACCCACTATTTTGTTAAACTGAAGCCATATCCATTCTAACACAAGTGAAAGGGAGGCACATGTGTCGTGGGCGGGCCATGGGTTAACTTCAATACAGATTTGCTAAAACACAACAGAAGCAAGGTCCTATTATGGAATTCCATTTCTCCAACCTCTTTCTCCAACTCTTCGCACCTGTACATCGTCAAGTCATTCAAGTCAATTACAATGCGAACTCATAGGCTTATACTTATAGTTCTTTTTTATAACATGGCTAATTTCACACTTTCAAAATCTTAAGGATGGGTTGATTTTTCTCAGTTGGTGCAACGAGACATCATTTTATAAATCTTATTCATAAGTGATGTCCGTGGTAACTAATATTGTGAGTGACTTCTATTGTTTATAGTCTATACACCATTATATATTTATTCATATAATCCTTTTCATTCTTCCGCCTTCCGCGTCTCTCACCTTATTCCTCCCCTTATCTTTTTATTATATTGTGTGTGTATGTGCGTGTGTGTTGGGTGGTGTGTGGGTGGGTGTCGGTGTGGGTGATGTGGGGTGTGTGTCGATGTGCGCGCGCGTGTTCGTGTGTGTTGGCGTAAATATTTATGTCAATTCGATTACTTCCATCTTCAAATCTCCTCTCTCACTACATCTTACGGATTGGTTCAATTGTTTATTGCCGGGGGGGGGTTTCAACTTTTTTTCGGCAAGGATTTTCACGTTCCCCCATCAGCTTTTCGTTCAGTCACTTCACCGCAGTTTCAATCAACCACCCCCCCCCCTCGCTCCTTGGTCCGTCTGGTTTCCGCCATTTGGAGGTCGCGGTTCCCCTCTCTCTCGTTGATGGGGGGTGTTCGCGTTCCCCCTCTCTCTTGCGGGGGAATTTTTTTGGGGTTCTCCCCTCAAATCCCTACATCCCCCCTGGCGTGAATGGTGACCACTCCCCCCCCCTCCTCAGCTCATCATGCCTATTAAAGATATTTTTATTTTTGCCCCAGATATCTATTTACTATCGATGCCCAACACGCAATGTGTCTGCTTGCCCTTGTCTCGTTAGGGTCATTTTAAAACACTTGTTTTGATGTCCGTCCTTGGTCATAGCACATTGTAATTAGGTAACGTTGTTAAGGTAAGGGTGACCAATTTTACAACACCCCAGCGATTCTCTGTTTTGTTTACCCACCATGATTATTTTTGTATTGCCTTCTATATATAACAACATTCCATATTTTTGTATTGCTATTATGTAATGCGGATATCATTGTAAGAAAATGAAACTGAACTGAAACATGGTTAAATATTAAAATGTCGATATTTTCTTTTTGCGATAATACCGAAACTAATTTGTATTCAAATAATGTAAATTTAGTTAATTACCGATTGACAAGCAAAATCATTTTCAAATGTCTACGGGTTGCTTTTCATTGACTTACAGATGTCCTTTTGAAACGCACTCGCTGATGTGAATTGTCTGCCCGTTTACCGACAGAGTCCATTGCAGCGGCATATCCCTGAAATGCTGCCTGTTTTGCAGGTCACTTTAGCGGACAAAGCCCACGTTAGCCATCATTCATTTTTCCAGGTATTCATGATTTTAGAAATTATCCCCTTACACTCTGCACTCTGCTGTAGACTGCCCCATGATACATACAATATATATGTTTACACCCAGTAAATAATCGACATGCGCAACTAAAAATGTGGATAAACTCTACTCATATCATAAGCATGTCATTTCATATCATGATATCATATTATATCATATCATACCATATCATATCAATACCGCTTGGCTTGCAACTTACTCTTACCGACCTAGAAACCAGATTTGCTGAAATCAATAAGTAATTCACTGCTGACGAATATCGCAACAATTTATAGTAGGGAAATGGTGCTGTTGGAAATTTTTGGAAGATGGTGCGATTTGATGCATACTTTTTAGCGAATTTTCCAAAGTCGTTTTTTCCTTCTATTTCATCTTCTCCCTTCGCACTTTCCATTTCTTTGCAAATTGATGGGGGAGAGGCGGAGACTACTCCTGCCCCTACTCCCACCCCCTCCGTGGCGCCAACCCTGATAGAGCCTTGCTTTTAAATAAATACTGCTTATCTCAAAACAAAATCTAAAAGTAGTTAAATGTAGTGTATTTCCTACTTGGGTCTCATTGATACAGTTTGCAAGGCTATAAATGTCATTAAAATTTCACATGTTTTTGAAATCACCGTTTCCGATATCATATAGTAAGGAAACCCCTAAAGATAAATAGGTCAAGTAAAGATTACCTTCAATGATCAGAAAAAATAAAATGAATAAAATCAAGTGATGCATAAAGCCAATATAAGAATAAAAAAAAAAAAAAAAAAAAAAAAAAAAAAAAAAAAAAAAAAAAAAAAAAAAAATGAAGCAAAGAATAGGTAATCAGCCCTTGTCACGACTGTGCAAATTATTCAGCTTTTCTTCTTATAAACTCACATCCCATATGAAGCCTGTATTGGAAATAGTTGTACCACTTAGACAAATATAATGTGACCAAAAGAAGTTTCCTTCGTGTTACATAAGCGATATTTTAAACACGAAGAAAAAAACACACCTTCGCAAAGTACTTCCTATTTTTACTTTTATGATCAATTGTCTCATTTTTGTTCCCGCTTTGGTCAGATTGCGCTTTCTGGAACGAAAGTGAGGTTCATTTCTCGGTTCTTTTTAAATTTGATACATAGCCTTTTCCAGTTATTGTAACACCGTTTCATTCCCTTATCTAAGTTAAATTCCTTAAAAAAAATTTGAAAAATAGTTTTCATATCGTGGCGTAAAAAACCCTCATATCATACTATACACCGTATTCAATAGCCAGCCATGTTGGTGACAAGATAGACGCATTCCAGTACTACAATACATTCACCTGTCAAGATCCCTTTAATCGCTAACATGGATCGATTGACCGCTTAATGTATTGGTCCGTCCTGGAAGGTATGCATCTTGTCCACCTCATGTCTGTTGCTGACGTCATATTTGATACGGTCTATTCAGATACCCAAATAGTCGACATTGAACACTTTCCCAATTAATCCGAAAACATCATTTTGGATTACTTGAACTTCTTAATTCCCCTGGCATCAACGTCGACAGAATAGTTGGTTCGCTGCCTCTGGCGTCATTTCCTCCACCACCCCCTCCATGCCCTCGCCATCCGGTCGATTTTGCTTTTTTTTTCGTTACAGCCAGTGGTCATTTTGTTCAATGCACCGTCCCTCTTACTCAGGTAGAACTTTTCCTCCGTTTAATTTAGTTTATTAGGACTAAGCCAATTGTTTTTGGAGGGCGCCAAATTTTGGTGGCAGTGGCCTTTTTGAAATCCAATATGACCGAAATGGTCAACCTCTCGAGTATTTCAATAGAGACAAATTTTGGCTCTAATCCAGGGTTTTAAGCACGAAGAAGGGTAGTTGATGTTACATATCACTAACATTGCCATAAAATCTAATATGACTGCCTTAAATCAGTTTTTGTGCCGGAATCATTGAAATGACCAAAATTATCAGTACCCCTATTTACAGTGTGAGTATAAAAACAACCCTACATTCAGAAGAAAAAAATTAAAATGTTTCAGAATTGTTTTTGCTCAAATGTTGCTATGGTTTTAAAGAAAGACGGATAAACAGGCTTTCAAAAACGTTTATTTGGTTCATGGACTTTGGAAGAAGAAGTTACGCCTTTTTTGCTGACAGACTTACAATCCTGTTTGGCCGATTTTGAGCCAAACAAGATGCATCGCTTACATAGAGTAACATTGTTTTCAGCAGTGATTTGGGGAGTACAACATTTAACACCAAATTATTATTAACCAATAAGGTGGAGAGAGTATTGAAGGTTATAAAATAATAATCCCAGAGATTACAAAAGAAAATGCTGAGTGAAAAATATTCAATTTCTTAAATAAAAATTCAGATAGCGGGTGTAAGACCACAGTTTTCTTTGGTTAGGCAAGATTTTCATGTTTTAACCTACAACGAAACCTGGGAGCAAAGTGAAACCATAGAACGTTTTGGATTCCGCTTGAAAAAACAGCAATGTGCGATATGATTTTAAGTTTTTATTTACGAGTTATTACAGACCACTTCAGCTTTAGTTCTTCCCTGCGAATTTTTATGGACTCTGAGTATACTGTATTTTTGTTAAAAATTACCTATAGATTTAAAACAAAAATGTTCTTAGCATTTTCATTATTTCTGAACTGAGACATGAAATGAGTGGTTTTCATAAACTGACTCTTATGATTGAACAATTGGGTAATTTAATTTTTTGAAGATATTTTACTTATATCTATTTACACAATAGGACATTTTCTTCCAAACTGATATTTTTGTCGAGAAGAAATCGATTACCATCTGAAACTTTGCATGTGTGGAATTGTCTTTGCTATAATGTGTTGTGTATAACGCGGTGTCAGTCTCTCAGCATTGTATGGCTAAATCGGCCTAACAAACTGACTTTTTAGGTCTCTCCGCAAAATTGACATGTCTGAACCAAAGTCAGAAAGACACCAAATAAATGTATTGATAGCTTGGTTTATTCTCTCTAAAAACCAAAGCCAAACATTGAAGCACAAAATAACGTTTAACCTTGAAAAGAAAAATCTTTCCTGAATGTAGGGTTTTTATGACTCACACTGTATAAATATACAGAAACACACTTACCTCTTCCACATATCAAATGATCAAGGATATCCTTGAGATTGGAATGTCAGGTTATATTGCCTAGAAACCATCCAAACATTTAGTGCAGACGCTTGTCTAAGGTCATATGGGTCTACCTCTGGACAAAAGCCAGATTGGCATGATTTTATGTTGTGGGTTTGCTAGGTTTAAAATAACGTACGACAACAATCGACAACAATCGTCGGTTTCGGTTCTTCAATATGTATATGTGTCATTATTGAAAGTATTTCTAAAATTAAGGTTACCTTTTTAACATTTATAAGCAATAAGTAGTTACCAACTACCAGCAGAATCTTAGCCGTATGTTCCAGAAGTATTATTAAATGACGGAATGTTCCTTTCAATATGGGACCCGTTGGATTGTACGGCAAAGGCCTCCAGATCTGTCAAGTATGGGAATGTATGTTCATTTTATATCAAGTGTTAATGTTATTTCGTTCCAACAATGTCTTGTTGATTTGTAGAAAGCGAAAACAGGCTTTACTTCTACCCATTGTAATTTACATGCATGTGTTCTTCATGCATCAAGATGTAAACCTTGATGCATGACGGGAATATTAAAGTGATGTAAACAAATTGTTAACCATTGCTGTATGTAGTAGGCCCGTTTCGTTTCGAATATGGATAATAGATACAAATTGATACAGACTATTAAAGAAAAAAGTTCACCAAGTGTTCCGGCCGCTTTTGAAAAATATAGGGAGGAAAACGTTTAATCTGGGGGGAAATGATGTCATGTTGTTTGAGTGAGGTTTGGGTTGGTTGTGTCACTTTTCTATAAAGTACAACCTACTACACCCCTACTGCTAGTAGAGCGGGAGCACGGACCTGGGTCAAACAGCACGTTCATGTCCCGCTACATCTAAGCTTTGACATAGATAGCAGTTAGTATGACCCTGCTTTAATCAATGTGGTAACTTAAATTGGCCCTATTGAAAAAGGTTAGTTGGTGGTCTCAAATTGCGGTCAATTTGAGACACGAACTACATTGAATGATTTAAAGGGTCCATACTAAATACCCAAGGTGTCAAAGTCAGATGTAGTTGGGGATGACGAACTCCTTAAATAAGGACCCTATGATATTGGTCCTGCTCTATGGAGAAGCTGATATCTGTCAACGTCTATAGATTCTTCGCTTCTATGTCAGTTTCCATAAATGCTTGATGTTTGCGTTGTTAAAAAAAATAATGATTACGACCTATATTAAAAATAAACGATTAATTTTGCCAATGGCTAGTTTGTGATTCTCTTTGAGTGAGATACTAGTTAAAATTGCGTTTTAGAAATAACCTGGAATAATTGTAAGACACAGGGTGTTAATCCATTCACACGGTCCTTTAAGAAAATAGTATTTTCATTTGAAAATTGTTACACCTTTCAATTGTTTTTAATTCGAAGGCCTCCCAAAGAGATTGACGCCACACTTCCAACTCGTGAATTGTATTCATTGAACCGGATGACACATTTTATCCTTAGTAGACATGAAGCGTGAATGCGATGGTTAATGTCACAATTAAAATTTTCCCGTATTACCAGAGTAATTTTCATTACTCACTGGATATGAGCCCGAATTACGTAATGCTTACACCAAGTATCAAGTCCCCCTGATTTACATGCATTCAAATCTATAGGTGTAATGATCTGCGCATCTGTGGAAGAGGATGTTTGGTCCAGCACCCTCTATGAAGAGCACAATCCCAAAATGGCCCTTTTTGTTCACATAATGGTGGTTTTGTGACTGCCTGCTGGCAATCCCAAACAAATATTTCTCTTGATACATTTTCTGTGGTTTTTATACATGTACAAAAACATTTTTAAGTTATTCCTTTGTGTTTTGGAGGATAGGTGACCAATGAGTGTATTTCAAAAGGGTGAAGTTAGGGCTGTTCCTGTCGCCTATCTCACTACAGTGGCACACTGCAATGGCGCCGAATTCAACTGCCTGCGTTTCATAGGATACTGTGTCCATGACATCTTCTGGGTCTACGACTGCCTTGTTAAGCATTGGGAATGGCAGCTAAGCTGTACAGCCAGGACATGATTACTGAGTTTATAGTCAACTTGTTAATTTGTTTTTGTAGGGCCTCCATGCAGGCTAGGTCTATAAAAAAATTACTAGATAGGCCCCTACTGTCATCTTCTGATCGATTCTGTGCTGGCTAATTCAGATTTAAATAAAATTTAATATATTCTAACTTTAGGCTTTCTACTTTAAAAGGTTGTCTACTAAATGATAAATTCGTTACCCCCTGTTTGTTCTCCAGCAAATTACGGAAAAATATCTATGGGTTTGTTCCAATATCACATTCGGCCTAGGCCTCATGTGATATTGGAACAAATAGAAATTTTCAGGATTGCGTGAACAAACAGGGGATTAACTAATAATATCCGGGAGCTCATGGTTACTGGGAAGAAGCCGATTAAATTTGGATTCGTATACTCGTGGGTGATGGACCAGCCAGTGCAAGAACGAAATAGTGTAGAGGAGAGGGGTGTAAATTATACCAGGGTACTAAAGACACATCATTCCTTCCCAGATTCAGGACAAATATTTGAAATTTGCAGAGAAAGAAATAGAAATAGCTTTAAAAATGAAGGGTTAATAAATCTTAGAATTGTCATATGTTATTTTTGCAACCTGAAAATGATAGAAAGGAAAAATCAGCTTTTTTCAAGATATAATCTCCCATTCACTTACGTGTTCAGCAGGACTAAAAACAAACGATTTAGCCCTTATTTCAGGTTTGATTTCCGTCAGTTATCACTTGCCAGGGTGTTTTAGGATATCTGAACATTTATAGACATGCAAAAATGTGAATTTAATGATGCAAATTTACTAATAGTACCTTTAAGCTCAGTGTTACCGTGGTAGTATGAACTCTGAATTTACCCACAAACGTCGGGAAATTTTCTAGATGCTGTCGGGCGTTTCGTTCAGATTCGATACAGCCTTTAATTATCAATATTGTCCATGCGAAAAATGGTATTTAAGAAATGTTTCTAATTTTTTTCATAACAACTTTTTCCAATCAAGCAACCCATTTTGAACGACACTGTGTAGTACAGATAATTGTCCTTGGTATAGCTTTCCAGTTCTACCATTGTGCGTTTCCAGTACTCCGCCACTCAGTTTTATTTTTACATTAATATTTATGTAAGAAATCGCCCTAATTATCCTCGGCACTCCTCCTAACACAATCATGAATTCAGGCAATCTCAAAAGCGAAATCCAGAATGCTCAGGCATGCCATCGCCTTGGCAGGATATAGGTCCGCGCGAACTCGTGTTTCACTGGTTTTTGTTGTGGAGTGAATACAGGGGAAATTAAATAGAAATAGCCTTTAGGATTACTGTTTGCTGTCAAAATATGAATAAAATGTGAGCACTAAGAGGTAAGTGATTACTTGTCTTTTAATGATTTTTGTAGCCAAATGAACACCATAAGACAAGGTAAATTGCTTTTAATACCATACTGCGACAAATCCGCAGCTATTTTTTGCATGCAAGGCAAGAATAGCGGGTTCTATTTGTTACGTTTATAAAATGGATGTGTCATTATATGTTAAAACAGTTCTAACAATTAAACTGAGAATACCTGAGAAGATTAAATGTCCAATAGGTGGAATGGAAACAACGCTACCCAATCTTACATGCTATCAGACCGACCGAGTATGCCTGGGAGTCACGTTGAATTACAAGCTGCGAAACGTCTCAAATACTCTACTTTTTGTCGGAGGAATCGATTTGTTATGGGCAGTCTTTATATGCAAGGTGATAATGCATTGGCTAATACATCGACCGAAACGTGACAATATGGGACAAAAAACATATTCAGTTGGGTCATTTGTAGCAATTCCGTGACCGTGAAAGCAGAGCATAATTTCTCAGTGGATGTGTCTTCTATGACGAGTTAAGAACACAATGGTTAGCGGGAAGCCATCGTGAAAAGTTGGTGGAATTCATGAGGGGGATTCATAATACAGTGGCGTCAATAATGAAAAATGCTTGGAATGCTGTAGAAAGGTAACCCAAAGGTTCGTCTTGTTACAAGGATTTAAAAGGTTATAGTTGTACTACCTAAAAACAACGTATGGTTTACGGCGTTTTAAAGAAAAAAATAGTCAAATGTCAAAGGTTTAAAACTTCAATATTGCTACAGATATTCTTTCAAATGGGGACTGAAATGTTAATCTGTCCACAGAGGATGCAGCAAAATAGTTGGAACCGTCTTTTTGATATATTATGTTATCGAGGATTAAAATGACCAAACAAGGGTCAAGCCAAGTGACTTTATGATCTCCGCCCAATTTTAAAAATATGTTAGACAGTGAAAACTATTCTGTTGCGGCTTCTTTACTGTGCTGCTTGATCTCCCCTGCCTCTCTAAGACCATGAAGATAGAGAAACTGAAACAGGGTACAAATTTTCAAGCGGCCATAACTCAGTCAATAAGTGTACTTTGGATTTTTTCAGTGCCGGAAACCTAACGAAATGCAACCTTTCAGATGTGTATCTTTTCTCTTCGTGACAAATAGAGGTGCGCGCCGCTCGCTTAAGGTTCTCTTTTGGAGCACATGGTATAATTATTCTATATCAAGCTCTCATACCAGATGATGTGTTTGAAAGAAACAAAAGATATGGTAAGACTACCTTTATATCAAGAAAAAGTTAAACATTTAAGATACTCCATACTCTTAAACAATTACAAATCATCTCTTGGACATTCCAAGTGGAGTTTTTTTTAAGACGTTATAGGTAAACAGCCTCAACGAGATGGATGATCCTAGACGATAAAATCAAAACAACGATTGGTCCAATCTAGGGATTTTTAGGATTAGACCGATACGACATGAGGAGATTTCCAGAGAAAGAAGCGCCCCCAATTTTGGTCGAACAAGGTTTTTTACATATTTGGAATGATTACAATATATTTAGATCACGGCCTGAAGTGAATAAGCCGAATACGCCGTCTGTATGTAGTAAGATGATATGATTCAGTACTTCTGTCGTGCACGACAAGAAGTCAAAGCATGGTTTTTTCTATGGGGGGAACTATTACGATAGCAGACAAGTTCAAAAAAAAGGTTTGGGTTGGTTTCTTTTGCACCCGTTTGTCCAACAAACCTGCGATGAAACGTTCGCGGTAGGGGGTCTACAACCGATCCGTGAAATTGAGAGAAAATCGTATCCTAAAAAAATCTCCTTCCTGTCACTTAACCAACATTAAAACTAAAACCAATACAGTCCAAAATGTTAGAAATATTGATCCAAAAGGGGATACATTGGTGGTAAATTTTCCGTACATCCATTTTACCTTTAACTTTAAAAATGCTGCCATTGAAAAGTCATAGTGGTGGTACAAGGTCTGTGACACGTGGACGTTCATGCTGTAAGGGACACTAAACGGCCCCCAGCAGAAACAAGTTAAAAACGACAGTGCCCACGGCATTCAAGGCTTTCCTGTCAGTTTATGACAAACGTCAACCGTCAACCGTGTTTTTTGCAATGGGACATTTACTTGCGTAGCAAGGAACAATGGGGTTCCTTGCTTTGTGCGTGTGCAGGACTCAATCAGAATGGGGCCTTAAGGTAGTACCCAGTTAGTCGCTCTGTCACCCAGTGCTGGTCTGGGTGTGTTAAACATATGTCGTATTCATATACTCGACAACTTCTTTTGCACGAAACCGTTGGTTTTCACAAGAAAAGTAATTCCAAAATTTTAGGGCGGGACTAACTGATTAGGGTTCACTCTTAAATCTTCTATAAAAAGAACTCAAAAAGATTATTAACGCACTGTACACGTTTGGAACCCTGGTGAGCGTAATTATCGAGACAGCTAAGAAGCGAGCTGCCCAATTACAGAGCCAATGGTGTAATTGATGTCGCTAGCATTTCTCCAAATTCATGAAAGATTAAAACAAATCTAGTCTTATAATTATAGATCAGGTGATGAGAGAATTGGGGGTCGTTCATTATATTTTAAAAAAAATAGTTCACTTTAATGACAAGATATCGATAAAGACTCATATCAAGTTTATCCTTATTAAAGGCAAATTGGATTCTTGGATATACGACCTCTTAATGCCCGTGAATGTTTTTAAAAATGCATACTCTCTTTAATGATACTACCAATGTTATTGCCACTTGAAGGGTTGCAATATTGAAGTTTAAGAAGCTGCAGCTGTATCACAAAATTACTGTAGGGAGGGCGGGCTGGTGTCTTGGTCATTCCCCTCCCCTTTCACCAATGCGGCCCGGGTTCAATCCCCTTGGAGCTGTGGTCGTACGTGAATTGGTTTCCGATCCATGCTCGTCCTCGCAGGTTTTTCTCCGAGAACTTCGGTTCCTCCTGCTTCTTCCCATAAGCCTTCCTTGTCGTTCTAGATTACTCGTTGTGTGGTAGGAGCTGAAGCGCTCCACAGATGGCGCACTGAGCACTTCGTAGGATGGTCCGCGTTATAAGAAATTAAATAGTATTTTATTAGTACATTGGTGGATCATGTGTCCTAACGCACTTAAATCTTCCAACTCACATGACAAAAAATCACGTAGCGGAACCACTGCAGTTGGACTCTTGGGAAGGGAAATGATCCCTCGATTGAACAACAAAAAATACCACTACCTCACCTTTTTTGCGTTGATCTTCAGATTTTCCTCTAGGACCGTTAGGGATATATAAGTGTTTATTCGAAAAAAAAAATGGAAATTTTAGCGGATTTGCATTTTGAAAAAATTATTGTAACACACGTTATATTTTACACTATAGTTAGTAAAAGGTATGTACGCTTCACCTGATTTTTGGCGATAAAACATATTCGTACAGGTTACTTTATAAGAATTTTGAGTTATAGGTCATATTTTTCTCTCTGATCGGTTGTTAAGGTTACGGGTCGTACGAGCGCGCGCACTCACGTGTTAATAAAATTAAACGAGCTATCAGCTATACACGATATAATCAAGTTTGTGACTTAAAGGTCCCAGGAAAATGAGATGATAACTAGTTCCAATCTTTAAGGGACATTCAATTCCAAATAACAGGGCCACAAAAAAGAAGACACTACCAGTACATCATTAGTGAAACTATGATTTTCAGTCAGTGCCAGGAATAGATTCACACCAGTCACCTGGAATTTTTTTTAGTACTCTCTGGAAAACAATAGTTTCACTAATGGAATGTCATCACAACCCAAATATGATGCTTATGTCCATCCGGGTATGCGACTTGACACAAACCACAATCAATTGTATTTGCATTTCTGGGCCTTTAAACATCTCTCGGTCAGTGTCTCTTGGCACTGACATGCAGTTCAGGGACTATTCAAAACTCAACCGCCGGCTGTACATGGCGGTTCAACGTGTTTTCATGGTTTCTTTCTGGCCACTATGAAAAGCCTAAATGGCGACGGTTGATGGTTGACACGATGTTACGATCGATACCATAAACATCATAGGCTTATTCAGGATTGTGAGGAAAGGTTATGAGTTGACGGGCTAGCAAACATGGGTCGTATTACAAACCGGGGTATGCTTGTTTGAATGTGTACAAGATAGATTTTAACATATTAGGACGGTCTACAGTTCTAATGACTATATTGACTATATCGTATATCAGCATCTGCCTGTTACATCTGTCATCCCTATAAATATTCTTATAGAATAGTAAAACAAGATGTTTCACTGCTTTGATAAATTTGCTCAAATGGTGATGAAGGAAATATGAACAGGAATCAAGGTTTCCTGAAGATTTTAGCTATTTTAATAATAAAAATTGGCTATTATTATTAATATCTTTGGGTCTTTTCAACAGTTGAAAAACCAGATGATAGTAAATCTAGGTGCTTTAGACCAAATTATTTTATAACCCTATCTGTTTTAATTTGTGTAGTCATTCGTCATTCCCAATTTAATAGCCGTACTGTTTCTATAGCTTTTGCTTCTTAGAATTCGTTTCCTTAGTTTAGCAAAGTACCCGGAGCTCAAACTTTAACTAACTGAAATGGCCAAGTATCCATATGTGCTTGAATTATTAAAATGTAGTATCAATTTTTGAACGTGCTTCCTTTCTTTAAAAAAAGGTGCATTGGCTGGATACTACTTATTATACAGAATACCCACGCAAAAGGAATGGTGTAAACTGTAAATGAAAACGAGTATGCCGTGTTTTGATCCTAAGGTGTGTTTGATTAAAAATAAATACTTCCCTTGTACAGGTATACATTACAAGGGAGCTTGTTGAGCGGAGTGCAAATGCATACATTTTATTGGCTATTGTAATAGATCTTTTTCCCCATCACTCTTTTCTAGCAACAAAGTATATATGATATTTAGCAATAATTCTCCAGATGAAAATAATTCCTGCCTGTAGTAAGGAGGTTTGAAGTTACACAAATATCTATTCTTAAACAAACCAAAACAAAGCAGAACAAAACATATATACAACTGGAGTACACCAAAAGACTAACCTTAGACTTCTGCAAAACAAACAAACTGAGAATAATAGTGAAAGAATGGATAGTCATCAACATTGGTTTGGAACTATTTTAAAACTAGCTATGGTGTGCGGAAGGTCATATTTTGTCCTGTTTACAGATAAAGAAATGCAGGGGCGTACATATCAATCGACTATAGCATAGTTATGACCAATTTTAATGCCCGTTGAATAAATTGGCTGATTGTTTGAATTAAATATTCACAAAATGCTACATGTTTGGGAAAATCAATCTTAATTTGAAATTAGATCATTTTCTTTGTCAGCCTTATTTCCAACTTAACATTACCTAACAATTTAATTTGGCGGCAAGTGGCGTATTTTTAATTTTCATACGGTTCTATTTCTACCGGAAAACATTTTCATGATTACCACAAATGTGCATTGTTTTAAAAGCTGGATTGATACTTTAATAAATCGCAGAGTGCTCCAAAGCATGTCACTCACATTTACCTTTTTACAATGATAGCATTTTATAATGCCAAGAAATGTTATTGCAGAAAATGTGACCCATTGCTTATTAAATTCATGAATAACCACTCTACTTACATTACAAGCGTGTATTAGCCACCACGGGCTTAATCTTTCTCAGCTCGCCCTATGGCTTAAAACTCAATTTCAGACGGAAATGGTAGCGGTAATGATATACACATTTGCTCCTGGTTCACATTGTCTATAGAATCCCGATATTATCGTAGTTAAAATAAGGTTACATCAATATACGCTGCCATGAGCACGTTGTAGTTCATCGTATCCAAACATTTCGTTTGCTTTTATACCAAGTAGTGTAGTTCAGGCTTCAGGGACATACCCATTGATGTACCCAAGGAAAGTGGATCCGCAAAATCGATTCTTTAGTAGCATATTGCTAAGAGTCGTACAGCACAAAGACGACTCACCTATTACATGCGTGTTTGTTAGTTATTTAGCTCCAGGAATCTGTCCCATATAGTCCCATTGACTAAGTATTACTTACGAAGAATTGAATGATTATAGAGAATAGTGCAAAGGTGGAGTAAAAAGGTTGTAAAATTAGATGGATTCTTAAGCGAAGAATTACCGTCGGCCCGGAATGGACCGGTTAGAGCTACAAAATTGCCTTTGTGTTTGGATTACAAGCTTCATGTTCTTAATAACGTGGTAAGACTTTGAAGTATGGCGATAACCTTGGAGCATAAGCTATCTCAATCAATCAAGGTTTTGTGATTACTAGAAACTTAGGCTTAATAACTATTTCTCTGTCTCAAAGAAGGACAAAACAAAACTCAAACTTTCCACGAACTTCAAATATTTGGATCAAACTTGTATTAACCTGGTCACTATTGCCGATGTAATTGATTATTAATGGGGTAATGTGATTAGCCAATCAGAGAATTGGTAAGAAAGGCTTACGGATGCATACAGATATAATATAGGTCTATTTTGATTTGCTACTCAGCTTTATAGCATGTTATATCTTGTAATGAACCAATCAGGGATACTTTAAGAAAGGTGGTAGACCTCAGGTGGTTCTTAGCAGTATGTCTCACTTATTGCGTATCATGTAAAAGTGGCCATCACAGCAAGGTTTCGAAACTTTCCAAACCGTGACGCTTACCTTGTTATTGATTACGAAACCTTAGACACGCAGACAACATACTAAATCTTGGTATTATTCCGTGCATATTAGTTGAGAATTTCCCACTTCCTCCATGTAGGTTATTTGGTATCAGAGCGAATATCAACTTTAAGTTGTATTATTGTCACGTCCCCACGGTTAGTCTGAAAGGAAGACATGAGCTGAATGAAAGTGAATGCGTTAGATAGCTAGCCCTCGGCGCGGCGGATGGTAGTAAAACATATTTTCAAACTACTGTAAAACCCATTACGGGGGTAACATTTAAGGGGAAAGAACCCCTGAGAGAAATCAGGTTCGTTCCCTAATGGGTACCGTTAATGGAAAATGTAATCTTGGAAGGCATTGCCGGTAACATATAAAAGACAATTGATGGGTGCAATAGCAGATGTAAATGACACGCTTAAAAATCCTAAACTTTACAAAGAAAGGGTTGACCACTTTCACGAGCATTAGTTATATTACTGGATCGACTTAGCGAAATAAGATTTATGTCAACTTATGTATGGTTTTGTTTTAATAAGAATTCGACTTAACTTAAATTACTATTTTTATACAATAACCCATTTATTTGTTGACTTCCATGCGTAATAAACATGAAACACCAATCGCAGGTAGTAACAGCATGAGCTGTCTTAGAGTAGTTCATACAGAGATTTCGTGTTCTTAGTCTTTTTTTTCATTTTGTAATAAAAATGAGATATAAAACTGAAGAGGCTTAAAATGCAGATAATAAAACTAAGCAGGTTACGCCTGAGAATTTTATATGATGGATAAAGCAACGTTTTCACAACCCGACATAGTAAAACTTACCTTGTGGAACGCAGTATTATGATTCTCTCAATTTTGTTTGTGCATTAGGGCACGCCCTTACCAAACAATATCTGCTGTTGTACTTTGGCGTTTTCTTTAGAGTTCACTTTAGAAACAGAAAATTCATTTGTTGGAAAGAAATCAATATCAAGTAACACATATGACAAGCTTCAAGAAACCATGATCTAGGAAATTGAACATACTTGATTCTTGGTGGACTTAGAAGAGAGATCTCAAAGTGAACGCGGTGAACACTTTTCCTTCCAAAGTGTCTGCATACCCGTAGAAGTTTTTAGAGCTGACAACTTTATCTATAACCTTGGACTTTTCACAGTTTTGTGCGAAGGTAGTGTTTACACGAGGTCGTCATATCCACTTCTTTCCTTAGGGATTCAATAGTTCGCCTTTCTAATGGAGTACTTAACTTGTATGAGTTTTATTCTCGATTCGTTTAGAAAAAAAAAAAAAAAAAAAAACTTCAATTGGAACCAAACTTCTGTCATAGGTGCACAATGGGATCCCTCATATGTTGATGAGGTCAAAGGTCATGTTGAAAGGTCAAAGGTCATGTGAGGTCAAGTTGAAAAATGGGCTAAAAATGTAAAATTGATCTAAATTGAAAACTTGAAGTTCAATTGGAACCAAACTTTTGTCATAGGTGCACCATGCGATCCCTCATATGTTGATGAGATCAAAGGTCACGTGCCAGGGTCAAAGGTCATGGGGCGGCCCACAGCTTATATTCTTTGAATATAGCGAGCGCGAAAGCCGAGAACCGCGAAATTCTAGTTTCATTTTGTAATAAAAATGAGATATAAAACTGAAGAGGCTTAAAATGCAGATAATAAAACTAAGCAGGTTACGCCTGAGAATTTTATATGATGGATAAAGCAACGTTTTCACAACCCGACATAGTAAAACTTACCTTGTGGAACGCAGTATTATGATTCTCTCAATTTTGTTTGTGCATTAGGGCACGCCCTTACCAAACAATATCTGCTGTTGTACTTTGGCGTTTTCTTTAGAGTTCACTTTAGAAACAGAAAATTCATTTGTTGGAAAGAAATCAATATCAAGTAACACATATGACAAGCTTCAAGAAACCATGATCTAGGAAATTGAACATACTTGATTCTTGGTGGACTTAGAAGAGAGATCTCAAAGTGAACGCGGTGAACACTTTTCCTTCCAAAGTGTCTGCATACCCGTAGAAGTTTTTAGAGCTGACAACTTTATCTATAACCTTGGACTTTTCACAGTTTTGTGCGAAGGTAGTGTTTACACGAGGTCGTCATATCCACTTCTTTCCTTAGGGATTCAATAGTTCGCCTTTCTAATGGAGTACTTAACTTGTATGAGTTTTATTCTCGATTCGTTTAGGAGACGTTGTAGAAAACGAAGTCAGGCCGCATGAAACAACAAAATATTTCTAATTTATACATTTTATGTCTTTCACAGCAATCTCAATACATGCAGCATCCTCGTTACTACGCCTTTATCATATCCAGCTACAGTGCACTTGACATTCTGATATTATATCTATCTTTACGATGGCGCCTAATGTTTAAAAAAGTGTATTACACTTACATTTATGACTGGCAGTAAAGCCGCTTCTTGTTCGGTATTAATGTGCTCCAGCTGTATCTATAGACCACTCAGATGTCAACGGGGATGTCAACCAAGCATGACTTCGGTGTCCCTGCATTCATACTGCTGTGTCCTAGTATGGGGTTCATTCAATAGCGAGGTTTGGATACCGTACCCGATGCGTGTACTTGTCACAGCTGTTTGACCCCATGCGAATTGTCTCTTTTATTTTTAGATCAATTTCAACAGAGGCGACATAGTTTTGATACCTGATAGCTATTACCGCTACAAAAATTAGAAAAAAATGCGAATCTTGCCATATAGGTATACAAATGTCACGATGTATGTGTTATAGCGCCCTCTATATGCCTATTCTCCATAGAAAGACGTGTAAAACTAAAATTTTAAGAAAAAACATATTTACCCGCAATGAAATTTCATAAATTTACACAAGATGTAGTCAGTGGAATAGATAATCCAAATTTGTTTAAAATATTTTTTTGTTTTATTCTGATTTTATCAAATTATTGAAAACACCTGTGTTGTACAAGAAAACGCGAAAATCTGTTGTTCAATCTATCCACGAAAAACATCCACATTCCAAATACTATTAGTTATCCCCTGTTTGTTCACGCAATACGGAAAAATATCTATGGTTTGTTTCCAATATCACATGAGGCCGTAGGCCGTAACGAATTTATCATTTAGTAGACATGGGAGCCTGAAGTAGATTAGATTAAATTTTTATTTAAATCTGAATTAGCACAGCCACAGAATCGACCAGAAAGAGTGACACAGTGACAGTAGGCCTAGAGTAGACTAGGCCTGTGTAGTAGGCTCTGTATGGAGGCCTCCCGGTGGGCTCACCCAACCGGCACCACTGACCGCATGATCGTTACCAAGCTTTGCCAAAAACGCGGACAAATATGGCACGCCATGGTGGTTAATGACAATGGTTCGCCATCGTATGGTGGTTCTATCCCATTGGATCGGGTATTTGTGATACATGATTGGACCCAAAAACTGTATTACAACAGGGGTTCACATCTATGTTCGCTCTCGCGTGCCATATTTGTCCGCGATTTTGGTAACGATCATTACGGTCAGTATCAAAGATTGAGTGAGCCCACCGGGGAGGCCTACAAAGTCCAAAATGTTGGACTAAACTGCACAGCAACAAAAACTCAGTCATCATAGTCCTGCTCTGTACAGTTTAGCTGCCATTCCCAATGCTCAACAAGGTAGTCCTAGACCAAGATGTCATGGACACAGTAGTCTCTACTATGATGCAGGGCAATGAGTTGAATTCTGCAGCCAGTGCAGTGTGCCACTGTAGGCTACAGGAAAAGCCCCAACTTACCTCTTTGAAAGACATCACATTGGTCTCTATTCATCAAAAACTCACAGGGGAACTTAAAAAATGTTTTTGTACATGAGAAACATAGGGAAAATGTAACAAGTTGAAATATTTGTTTGGGATTGCCAGCAGCAGTCACACCATTCCATTGTGTTGAACAAAAAAGGCCATGTTGGATTGTGCTCCTCAGAGGGTGCTGGACCTGGCCGGACCAAAGCAGTCTCTTCCACAGATGCACAAGATCATTACATCTATCCGGGGGACTTGATACTTGGTGTAAGCATTACGTAATACGGGCTCATATCAAGTGAGTAATGAAAAATTACTCTGGTAATACGGAAAAATATTAATTGGGACATTAACGAATCAACATTCACCATTCATATCTACTAATGATAAAAGTGCGTACGCGCCTCGTGCATCGCATCTAAACCGTCGTATTTAATTGCTACGTGCGCGTTCGTTTGTATATATACCAAACCTGATTATGGTTTCGGTTTCCTCTTACCCACATTATTACGTACAGTACTGTAATGGACCGCTGGTTTTTTGAACATTTCTTCAAACTCTCAAACACGGCTCCCGGAGTAGATAGCGGGAACGCAATCGCTATAATGCAATGGTACGTACGCAGCAGATGTTATTTCATTTAACATTTAAGACAAATTAGTCATGTTAGTATTTAATGTTCTGAACAGAGGTTATCGATGAGGGCTGCAACAGGAGACGATGCTAAAGACATATGAAGATGAGAAACACATATGAAATCGAGCATTAATGATGTTCATTGCACTTCATCAGATCGGGTTTTTAAGTGTGTCAGTTAAGGATACACACGTACAGAATGACTGTCTGCCGAGATTATTTATTTATTTGGGGGGGGGGGGTTGATCGTTATAACCTCCCAAAATAGTACACAAGAATCTGTTAGAAAATGCATTATTATTTTAAGCATGCTTGGTCACATTAGTCTGTAATAGCAAAAGTGTTCAGGTTTATCATTATGGCACACCACTGTATATTCAGAAAATTAAGAAAAAATACACAATGCATTCGAACTTCATCTATAATTTGTCTATGATAAGTACTTCATACTTTCCAGAACGGGACAGAATATTTGGATGAATTACACAAAACCATTTGAAAAAGGCAAGGCAATTGCCATCTATGATCCTTTCAGACAAATGGCGCGTGCTCACGCTCGGTACAGATTCAATACAGCTTTAATTATTGTCAATATAGTTCTATTACTAATTTTATATTAGTCTTTTGTTCCAACCCAACAGCCCACTTTGAATCATTCCGTCTTGATCCTTCTTAGTACAAAGAGCTGGTCATTGGAATAGCGTTTTAATTGTACCATTGTGCGATACTTAACATTAACTTCGCTACTAAGTTAAGAGAACTTAATTATTTATAACATTTCATGAATAAACTGGTTCTAGCAAAATGTATTGAACTCAGGACAATTAAAATTAAAAAAGAACGTCAGACATCCATAGCCTTGGCAGTACATACACCTGATATAGGTCGGTGAAACTCGTGTTCCACTGGTGTCGAGTGAATACAGGGGGAAATTAAAATAATAGAATAGGATTAAATGTTGCTGTCAAATATGAACAAAATGTTGGACCCAAAGATCTAAAAATTGTCTTTAAGAATATTGAACGCACAATAATCCGAGTTAATCGTTTAATACAGTACTGCGATAAACCCGCAATTAATTTTTGCAAGAAAATGGATTCTTCCCGTTTCCTTCCTAAAATGTATGTGGCATATGTTAAAAACAGCTCAAATACATTACCGAGAATGCCTGGAAAGATTAAACTGTCCAAATGGATTGGAATCGGAAACCCCGATACCCGATCTTACATGCAATCCGACCGGTCGAGTATGCCTGGAAGTCATGTTGAATTACAAGCTGCAAAAATGTCTAGAATGAATCTAGAATCTAGTTTCTGTCCAAAAATCGACTTCGTATAGGTCAGTTAAACCTTGTTTAGAACAAGTATGGATTCAGTCACTCTTTATATGGAAGGCGGTATAATGCATTGGCTCTAATACATCGCAGAAACGTGACAGAGATAATGGCGCAAATACATGTCCCTGAATAATCTGCGAGGGGAATGATTTTGACGAAAACACAGATACATTGTATATAGAGGCTTGCACAAGTCAGACCCTCCTCGAAATGTACAGCAATTTGGTTAAAGTAATGTGTCGAGCCTATACATCTAGGCTGCAATATACTTCAATTAAATATAACTAATGTAAGTAATTAAAAATTGAGCGTGTTGGTAAGTTCTAAGTGGATTCATATGGAGAAATTAATATAATGGACATACGAGATACTGATAAAACAAAGCCATGACTTATTCCCCAATGGAAAGTTACTATTACAATAATTCAGCGTTTGGAATTATCCAGCGTTTATGGTAGATACACCAGGGACGAGTACGGATCAGATTGAACATTAGGAGCGTTTAGAAGCCTTACGCGAGGCGTGTACTTGATCGATCAAACAAAAGAACTCCACGTTTCGCGTATAAGTACACGTATCGCGTATGCATTTACACATTCTTTAATATTTACCAGACAAGTCTGGTCCGCATAGCTGATAATACAACCATGCGGAATCTCAGTGCTGCGTCTTCTGAAGGGTACGTGGATATATAAAAACAAATCAAGCAACTTTTTAAAACAAAATTTTAGTCTTTTTAGGGTAAGACCGCTGGGATTCACACATGAATCAAACATAAAGCACTACATTCCAAAAGTGGGGGTCTTAGGGTAATACCTTAGGTTAACAATGGTCAAAATACATTCCAAAATTTAGCCCAGAACCCCTTTCTTATAATTGCACATCAAATATGAATACAGAAAGCTTCCTCTCCACCACATCCACTCTTACCTTTAACTTTTAAGTACTACATAAAAAACGTAGTGGTCATACACGGTGTGACACGTGACGTCATGCTGTCATGCACCAATATAACAGGACTTACTTGTAGTTAATAGGCAAACGTTAACCGTCATCCGTGCTATGTAACATCACTCCATGCGATGTGCACCTGTATTACCAGTTCAATCAGTACTGGGGTTTAAATAGTGCAGTAGTCAGGCTCTTTCACGCTCAGGTGTATATAAGTAGACCATGTGTTAGGCTGTGTTTGCCCAGTGGCGTAACCGACCGGGGGGCGGGGGGGGGGGGCAAGTTGCCCCCTCTTGCTCGGAAAAAAAGCGGGACGATATGGACCAAAATATGCATTTTCGTCCCTTTTTATGGGGAATTTTCGACCAATTTCGTCCTAAGTCTGGCAAAATCAAAGAAATTCGGCGATTTTCGCTCGCTACGCGCGCATTTCGTCAAGTTCGGACTTCATTGGAACAAATCGCCGGGAGACTTACGAATGTTTGCCCCCTCTGGCGGGACGACCTTGAAATTTTGCCCCCTCGGGGTCTCCTGCACGGTTACGCCACTGGTGTTTGCTAAACATGATGTCGCATTATCTATAGGACATTTCTTTCACTTGAACAATTGATTTCCAGCCAATTAAATTCCAAATTTTACGTGTGATTACTGATTAGGCTTTCTCTGTTTGATTTCTCTAAAATAATTTTGATTTTTGTTCTTTTCGGGGGATATAAAGTAAAGCGTTTTAAAAGAACCAAAAAAAGATCAACGCACTTTCCAAGTTTGGAACCTTTGTGAGCTTAATTATCGACGCAGTTAAAAAGCGAGTTGCAAATTACAGAGCCAATGGTTTAATTGTCGCGGCTAGATTTCTCCAGAATCATAAAATATTGACACATCTGGTCTATAAAATATAATCAGTTCAAATGACTTTAGAAGCATTGAGGACCGTCATATATTTAAACCTACTATCACTTTCATGACAAGATATCGATTAAAGACTCATATCAGGTTTCTTCAGTCCTTATTAAAGTGCAAATCGGATTCTTGATATATGACCTTGTTTAATATATTAGACTACTTCTGTTATTGCCACTTAAAGCGTTGCAATATTGAATTTCAAGACCTGCAGCTGTATCACATAATGGTTGAACATATCAAGTGTTTTTTGAAACAAATGACACTTTAGTTATTTTTTGAATTCTTTTACGCATTGTAACGCACAGTATATTGTAAGATTTAGTATATACAAATGTATAACACTCTTCATATCTGGTTGGACAACCTTGTATGGATTGCAATAGAATTTTAGTATAGTTTAGTACAGTTCAATTTATCTTAAGCTTGTTATCAAAGGTACGGTTCTTTCATCCAATTCTTACACCAAGGATACACCGTCTATTGGCACTGACATGTGGGTCAGGGGCTACTGTAAAACTCACCGCTGTCTGAATGACGGCTCATAGGATCCGAAGCATTGAGGATTGTCATATATTTAAACGTACTATCCCTTTCATGACAAGATATCGATTAAAGACTCATATCAGGTCTCTTCCTTATTAAAGTGCAAATCGGATTCTTGATATATGACCTTGTTTAATGAGACTACTTCTGTTATTGCCACTTAAAGCGTTGCAATATTGAATTTCAAGACCTGCAGCTGTATCACATAATGGTTGAATCATATACACGTGTTTATTGAAACAAATGGAAAATTTAGTATTTTTGAATTCTTTTACGCATTGTAACGCACAGTATATTGTAAGATTTAGTATATACAAATGTATAACACTCTTCATATCTGGTTGGACAACCTTGTATGGATTGCAATAGAATTTTAGTATAGTTTAGTACAGTTCAATTTATCTTAAGCTTGTTATCAAAGGTACGGTTCTTTCATCCAATTCTTACACCAAGGATACACCGTCTATTGGCACTGACATGTGGGTCAGGGGCTACTGTAAAACTCAACCGCTGTCTGAATGACGGCTCATAGGATCCGAAGCATTGAGGATTGTCATATATTTAAACGTACTATCCCTTTCATGACAAGATATCGATTAAAGACTCATATCAGGTCTCTTCCTTATTAAAGTGCAAATAGGATTCTTAAATATGACCTTGTTTAATATATGAGACTACTTCTGTTATTGCCACTTAAAGCGTTGCAATATTGAATTTCAAGACCTGCAGCTGTATCACATAATGGTTGAATCATATACAAGTGTTTATTGAAACAAATGGAAAAATTTAGTATTTTTGAATTCTTTTACGCATTGTAACGCACAGTATATTGTAAGATTTAGTATATACAAATGTATAACACTCTTCATATCTGGTTGGACAACCTTGTATGGATTGCAATAGAATTTTAGTATAGTTTAGTACAGTTCAATTTATCTTAAGCTTGTTATCAAAGGTACGGTTCTTTCATCCAATTCTTACACCAAGGATACACCGTCTCTTGGCACTGACATGTGGGTCAGGGGCTACTGTAAAACTCAACCGCTGTCTGAATGACGGCTCATAGGATCCGAAGCATTGAGGATTGTCATATATTTAAACGTACTATCCCTTTCATGACAAGATATCGATTAAAGACTCATATCAGGTCTCTTCCTTATTAAAGTGCAAATAGGATTCTTAAATATGACCTTGTTTAATGAGACTACTTCTGTTATTGCCACTTAAAGCGTTGCAATATTGAATTTCAAGACCTGCAGCTGTATCACATTGGTTGAATCATATACAAGTGTTTATTGAAACAAATGGAAACTTTAGTATTTTTTAAATCTTTAACACATTATAACGCACGGTATATTTTAAGATTTAGTACAAAGGGTATTACACTCTTCAATCCATATCTGGTTGGACAACCTTGCATGGATTACAATAGAATTTTAGTATAGTTTACTTTAATAATTGTTATCAAATGTACAGGTCTTTCATCCAAGTCTTACACAAGGATACACCGTCTCTTGGCACTGACATGTGGGTTAGGGGCTACTGCAAAACTCAACCGCCACCTGAGCGACAGCTCATAGAATCCGGTTTTAACAGGAAAGAACCCGGCGAGCAATTTTGGATTTTGAAGCATCCCCATAGCTCCGAATGGAAATATCTTACATATCATGACGATTTCTGGTTTTACATGAAGCTAGGATTGATACATAACATCAATTTATTTTTTCGGATGTGATATGTCATATATTAGTGCCTGTCTAGCAAACCTCTTTTAAAGCTAGAAATGGTAACAGCCTTTGATATAACAATTTTACTACACTCAGAATAAATGGTTCTACAGTTGTCCTCTCAGGCGAACCCTTCAAAGGTTCTTAAAGAACAAAAACGGTTCAACAGGTTCTAAAACTGATACAAACCCTGATTCCTCCATATCAAATATTCGTGTAGTGAGGTTTTAACGTTACATAACATCTGCACAAAATAATTAGGTAAATGCTGGCTTCAATATCATCATTTTCTAGAATGTTCCTCCGTGGAAGATCTCGAGCATTATTACAAGCTTTAAAATTCAATGTATGTTTACTATTTATCACTCTAAACATGACAAAAATCAATGATTGTATTTAGTTGAGCACTTTATTGATTGATATAGTGCGCTAGCCATCTCTAGGGGAATGATTAATAAAACAACATATTTATTGTTTTAGAATAAAGCAATGACTTTATCACCAGGCGTTAAAACGTTAGTAATGACAATTTGAATATTGGATCGTACAAATACAATAACCTAAACTGCAAACATGTGTGAAGTAGACTATAATCCGAATTACGCACAGTTATAATTGTTGTTAATGGTGCGAACTTGCGAATGTGCTACATCTGAGAGTCGTGTAAGGCCGCCACAAACGGCGCGCAGATTAACCATACTTGGCGATTTACATAAATCTGCCTCTCCACTGCAAATTTCTATGAGCTAATATAGATCAATTTGCACTTTGGACTTTTTTGGAATTTAATTACAGGCGAATGTATCGTATTCATATAATGTTGGGCCCTACAGTATGGACACCTGTTGCATGGGCATTGAGATAATGAATTGTTATGTTGTGTATTGGGCAGGATTTGCTGTTTTGTGTCATTTCATCCATTGTCCGTTGTAACTTCAATTCAATCTCAATCAATCCGCGTCTTCCAGGTGAGGATAACTATTGACATGAATCGCTGCAGAGTGCCTCAATCGAACAAAATATTACTAAGTATCAATGATAAACATAAAAGTACAGTTACCCAAAACTGAAACAACATCCAAATATTTTCTTTTTATATAACTTCTGCTAAGTATTGTTGTCTCTAGACCAAAATGGAGTCAGCATTTAAACTCCTTTTTAAAATTCTAATAATAAAAGAGGGAAATGACCGAAGATGAGTAAAGCGGTCAAACCCTTGAGATTTATTTAAATGATGGACAGGGTATTCTTTTTCCACCCACCGTAGTAAAACTGCCTTGTGGAGCGTAGTTACCTACTTCGGTCAAATTTCGGTACCTTAAGACATGCTTCGGGTTTATTCGGTCATTAATAATATCTGCTGTTCTACCCCGCGTGTCCCTCAAGATCTACTTTGGAAACAGATTACAACCCCAATTCTTGGACACACATGTCAATAAACACTTTTAGTCAATAGAAAGAGTCAATTTCAAGGTATAATCTATTTCCCTGATATTTGCAACCTTCATCTTGCAGTTACTGTCTATTTTCCCTATTCACTGTGGACAAACGTGCCTTCAATAGACCTATTTCTAGCGGTCCATGCGTCCTCTGTGCTTAACGCATAGGACATGAAAAACTCATGTCGTTGCGAAAAAAGTGCTCAAGGGATTTTCCCTTCGTAGAAGCCCTCTAATTGTGGAATATATTATCATCAATAACAAGTGAATTGTTATTATGATAGAACATTCAGAAAAATCCGAAATGGTTAATTTATAAAGAGTGGTATTTTGGTAGGGTATAATGGCAACTCTATGGCAAAGTCACGCAGTGATTGCTGGGCAGATTCAGGAGGGCGCCATGGACAAACGGTTAGACTCTATACTCCTTCGTATAAGCTGACACCATATATCTTATTCTCACGAATGTGGTGTAATTTGGTTGACATATGTGCTGAAAAGATCCGAAACGACATTTTCTTAACAAGCTTCACATGTGTAAAAAACAGGCCTACTCGCCCATGTTCATGCACACAGTGTTGGGTAATCGCTCATCCAAAGCATGTCATTGATCAGTGACTGGATGGTGCTCTGTGAATTGGGATTCATTTACATACGATCAAATACAATGGATTCATGTCCACAATGATTTTGGTTTGGGTGGGCAAAAGTCGAGGCCCGTTACAGTGACACTACTGCACTAATGTGCCATTCACCGATGATGATTTTAAGGTATTTTTTGGATTGAGCGGGGTTCCAATCTTAACGTTTAAAGATTTAATAATAGACATTGATTTGCACAGTTGATTGACATATAAACAGTCAAAGCGCAGTCACACAAATCGCTATTTTCTTTTCAGCAACTCAACTGACTTCGAATGGACCGCCATGAAAATTGTAACATAAACTTTGTCAAGGATACATTTTTGTTGGTTTTTCGCGTTACTCACATCTTTGAAATTGTTTGCAATAGGGTTAATCAGATAGATATATGTCTAAACTAGTATGCTAACAGCGGTTGATGGTTGATATTAATGTAAAATTGTCATTTTTCAAACAAATCAAATGATGATAGATGCAAAGTCGGGTAAAAACCTGCCGCCATAATGCTATTGGAAACGCACGGTTCTGATTTTCTTAGTTTCAATTTTTTTCAAAGGTTACATAATTTTCTCTCTTCCATATCATCCCAAAATTAAAACTACAGGAAACATAAAACGGCACGTCCACGAAAATAAGGCACACCAATAAATTCAAATGTTAGAGGCCCATTTCTCGGTGTGATGGCTACGGTATCAACAATATTGCCATTTTTAGATGCAAAGGCAATGGAGGGGGCTTATAAAGCGCCTTGGTCCCCCCCCATTTCGGAGTATTGTTCAGCAGTGTGGACCAATTCATAAAAGAACTCTACATAGTCGAACAAAAGTTTCAGAGAGGGGTGGCAAGGATGGTATTAACACTTACAACTGGAACTGCAGTGTTACCGAACTAATTTAAAATCTCCAATAAAAGCTGAATATTACCCAGGCTAACAATTTAGAACGGGGGTTTCCGTCCAGTAACGTTGTCTAACAACGTTTTCAGTTTTTGGTTACGGAAACGTTTCAATGAAACGTTTTGGCACCGTAAAAATGTAGAAACTTTTTTACGTTCTAGAAACGGTTTTACAGAAACGTATTTGAAACGTACTTGGAACGTTACAAAATGTTTCCGAAACCTGGTCGGAAACGGCATTGGTTTTCAATAACGTTGAGGGAAACGTTTGGGGAGGAAAAACGTTTCAAAACGTTTCTAACAAACGTTCCTGTAACGTGATATAGCAGACATTTTTCTGGTGCCAGAACCTTGGAAACGTTTCTACAACGTTTCGTAATGTTTGTTATATAGCACACCTTTTTAGTGGGGTGCCAGAACCGTTGTATGCAGAATGTTTGTAAGTTCCGCAACGCATCTGCTACGTTTGAACATAATTTATTTGTATGGATTTTTATTGTTTTAAACATAGGTGTTTTCCCAAAAATATGATATTGAAATAATTTTATTAACTTTCCATTCATGTAATATATAGCGTGCAAAATAGGCACATTTAAAAATAAGCAGTGTGTGCTTGTTCGTGTTAATAACATCGAGTAAATTTCTTTGAGGTGGTAATGAGCAAAGAAACCATGTATGTGATATTAGTTGATTGTTTTTATAGGACTATTTTAATATTGTGAGGTAGAAAAAAAACGGCGGGTGATATTGGATGTTGCTATGTAGCTGTGGTGGGTCGTTCTAGAATTGTATTGAAGTAGAAAGAATGAATATAAACCCTACCAGCGTTTTTCAATACTACCCCTCTTCTTATTTAAGAGCTGTAGCATGCTGAATACGAATGGTGATACGAGTGTGTTAACCCGTGTCCAACTGTCTTTGTAGAAATATGCCAAGGAAAGAGCACCATGTTACACAGTGCAGGAATATTATGGCCTATCGAAGCGTGTAGCTTGTGTGGGTGTTCTCCTAAACTTAGTGCGTGGTATACAGGAGATATACACATCCTTAGAGTAGTGGATGGAGTACAAGAAGTATTTCATATGTCACATGTAGAATACTTACATTCTAGCATACGCTAACAGACATGACAGAGCAAATTAAAAGAGCCATCCAAATGGTGGGATGTCGTCTTTACCGGTGCTTTGTCGCCCGTTTGTTTACGTTGTTTGAAACATTGACACCGGGCATTGACCTAACTGTTACCACAATGGGGTCAGATTTCACTGATCATGCCAGTGGTAGAGACAACGGGCCGTCATAAAAACCTTTAACATGTTGATGAGTTGACGTATGAAATCATGTGAAATTCGAAAATAAATGAATCGACGATGTACATTAAATACAACATTATAATTGATGGTGGTATTGATCCCATTTAGTGGATACGATAATGTTGATCGAGTATGAATGAGATGAAGCATACTTTATCATTATTGGCCTACCGCGATCATATTTATATTATTTATTATTATTGTATTATTAGTAGTAGTAGCCATATACTGAAAAAACATACCATACAAACCATCAAATGCATTTTCAATCGTTCAGTTACATTGAAACGTTCTGATACCGTTGAGGTTTCGTCTCGTCAAGTTTGTTGTTAGTTGTTCTAGTGAACGTTCTGTGAACGTCGTTGTTTCGTCTTAATGATATTCATATTTTTGGTGATTATCAAGGTAGTAAATCCGTTCGCACAAAAACGAAATTCGATAAACCATTTGTAATACGAATGTCGCAGTCACGTTTAGAAACGTGTTTAAACGTTTCTCAAAGACGGAACACAAATTAGAACCTATTGGAAACGTTTCAGAACGTTTGTAAAGTTTCGTGGTTAGCTGGGAACGTCATTGAGCACACGCCATAATAGACTGTCTCAATATCTTTCATCCCAAGAACAGTCAGAGACTGGAATGATCTTCCTGAATCAATTACTTCCATATCAAATCCAAGTAGCTTCAAGTCCTGCAGTGACTGATCACTTCAGAATAAAAGACAAGCGTTTAGATAACATCCTTTTTGCGCACACCATATCCTGTTCGCTTTGTTTCCTGATGGAATGTGAGCAGTATCAACGTAAACGGAAACGTAAACGTAAACTAATCTTCCGTGTATTCCCAGCTCTTCCTCAGCGGGTGAAATGAACACATCGGTTTGACTCGTGGGTATATGGAACTACAATAAAGGCCAAAGTAATACTATATTTGGTATAGTTTTACATCATGTTGGACACGAGGAAAAGCGTTGGACACCAATTTTTTGGCATAGGAGCCAGAAATCTTATCAACAGGTTGCCAATGTTCAGTTGACAGCATCTTCGGAAACGGTCAGGTCCACGGTTTGTTTGGCGACACTACGCGACATCTTAAAATGGAATACAGTTTAAAACAACTGTTATACATAATTTATAAGGAATATAAATTTCTGATATGCTTAGGCAAAGAGAAAAATTACGATTTTTTTCTTGACTCATTTAGCCGCATTAATATTTGTACCAGGGCACTTAAAATGGTTTTAATTTAAGTTTCATTCGGAAGATCGCAAGGGCACTAAGCTTGGTGAATTACGCGCTAAGAAATCATACCTTGCAGGACAAAGCGGACATGCGTGTGACTGTAATAGCTATTAGAAGAGGAGGAAATAGGGCTCAAATATTTTATGCCATGTTTATATACATGGTGGCTTCCTTAAAAGTAATCTTGGATATTATCTTTCATGCAAACAATATATTCATATAAATATTTCTTCAAGATGTAAAGAGTGCATGACAGTACACATAACAGAATAAATGAAAGAATACCATTGACATGCTGATTTCAGACCATAAAAAAAATTAAAAAAAAAATTGAAAAAGGGAAATTGAAAAAATAATAACAAAACAAAACAAAACAAATATAATTGTTAATAAGAAAAAAACAAGACAAAAACAAAGGGACAACCGCCTTAAAACGGACAAACAAGCAAACACAATTAAAACGCAAGGCCAAAACTGAAAGACACAATGCTTCCAAAGATTAATATACAGGTGCAATACACCAACAGACTATACTTAGACTTTCGAAGAAAACTGAGCAGTGAAAAAAATGCATAGTCATCAAACGTGGTTGTGTAACATACCACTTTTTTCAAACAGCTTATGTTTTTGCGAAAAAAAAAAAAAAAATACGTTGTGATCTGTTTTCAGATAAATGTTAAGGCTTGTGCTTACTCAGCAAGTTAGTCATAACGAGAATTATAGGGGACGCTTTTTTATAAGAAAATTGATCATAGCATATGATTGATCAATTTAATGGCCCGTTTGATAATTTAGCGAATGTTTAATAAAATGTTTACAATGAAACATTTTAAAAAATTTTGTATTAAAAAATTAGATCAGTGCTCTTTTTAAACTTGTCTCAACTAGATTAATTACAAAATAAATTAATATCTATGGCAGACTGTTGGCAACTTACCAATATCTAACAAATTTCATTGGAAACGGCCAACGTGGAGTTTTGTAAATTTTTCACTGTTCTATTTCTTTCGTGCAATATTTCATACTGTACAAACGTCATTGTTGTTCACTTTTCTACGGGATCGATACTTTAATAAATCGCAGAGAGAGATCCAAAGCAGTCACTCACATTTACCTTTTTACAAGGAGGAAAGCATTATAATGCCACGAAATGATTATTGCCAGAAAATTGGACCCTTTGCTTATTTAATTGGATTGAGCATAATCACTCCACGTACATTACAAGCGTGTATTAGCTGCCAGAGCCAATACTCCACAACTCGCCCTTTGGCTTAAAACTCAATTCAGAGGGAAATGATAGCGGTAATGATATAAACAATCATATTTCTTAAGAATCCCAATATAAAAATATGTTAAAATAAGGTTAACATCAATATCACGTAGTTCATCGTATTCAACCTTTCGTTTGCTTTTATACCAAGTAGTATTGTAGGGACATACGCATTGACGACACCCAAGGAAAGTGGGATCCACAAACTCGAGTATTGTACAGCACAAAGACGACTCACCTATTACATGCGTGTTTGTTTTTTAGCTCAAGGGATCCTATATAGTCCAATGACTAGATATTACTTAAAATTGAGGATTAACAGAGAATAATGCCAAAAGTGGTAAAAGGGTTTTGATTTTATTGTAGCGAAGAAATACTGTCGGTGAGGCCCGGTTTGGACCATTGTCCTTCGGAATCACAGTCCGCCTAAAATGGTGAAGAATCTGGGCACCATGATTCAATTGGCCTCTTCACGCAACCTTAGTTCACGCTTTTCCGTTGTGGGTTATGGAGCCCGGACATGGTTCCTTCCGACCATATCTCCTTTTACATAGACCGGTTAGGCTACAAAATGCTTGGTTGTTCAGATTTCAGGTTTTGATCTCCTTATAATAGTTTTTTTCCTATAATGTGATGTTGGGCTTTGACTTTGCGAAACGTGGAAAAATAATCTATCTGCAATCAATAGGCTTTGTGATTATAACTGAACAAAATGACCTTCCACGAAAATTTTATGTTGATTAATCATGCTGTACTATCATAATGAATGTGCTATACTGAGTACATTGTATAAACACCCTGGTCACATTTGGATGGTTATAGTAGGTGTACGGTAATATGATGTTATTAGCCAATCAGAAACACGGTAAGCTGAGGTGTCCATACAGCTAATAAGTAGGCTTATTTGATGGTTAATCAGCGGTTATAGATGTTATATGAGGTATATGAACCAATCAGAAAATACTGTAAGAAAGTTGGAGACCTCCTCGATGGTTGTTAACAGTAGTGATAGTTAAAGCCACTATCAGTGATTTGATGAAATCAGATAAACAAAAAAAATCATCAACAATCAGATTTTGCATGTCTTGAACTAGTATTGGTATTCTAACATACCCTTCAAGTGATTAGACCAAACGCGCCTAATCAAGACAAAATCGGTTATTTTAGTCATAATTGTCGAACGGACAATTTCTACAACACGTAATTGAATGGGATTCGTATATTCCTTTTGCTGTAATTCTTTATTGGAAAAATTAACTTATGAGGAATTCTACAGACTTATACTTCACTTTTAAAACTATTCCTGCAAAAAAAATTTCAAATATTTTCACTCTGTCGGATAAAACACGGATCGTGTATTTAATCATGTAGCATGTAAAAGTGGCCATCGCAGTAAGGTTTTGAAACTTCCCAAAAAGTGACACTACCTTGTTATTGATTACGAAAACCTTAGACACGCGCAGACTACACACTAAATCTTGATATTAGGCAAATATATTGAATTTGGCACTTTCTTCATGTAGGTTATCTGGTATCAGAGCAAAAATCAACTCGAAAATCAACTTTATGCAGTATTATTGTCACGTCCCCACGGTTAGTCTGTGTTAGAGACATGGGCTGAATGAAAGTGACTACGTTAGATAGCTAGCCCTCGGCGGATGGTAGTAAAACATATTTTCAAACTAGCTGTAAAACCCATTATGGGGGTAACACTTAAAGAAAAGAACCCCTAAGAGAAATCAGTTTCGTTCCCTAATGGGTACCGTTAATGGAAAATTTAATCTTGGAAGGCACTGACGGTAACATATAAAAGGCAAATTGATGGGTGCAATAGCAGATGCAAATGACATGTGTAAAATTCTAAACTTGAAAGTTTAGAAGAAAGAGTTGACCAGTTTCGCAAGTATTTGATAGTTACATTACTGGATTAACTTAGCGAAATACGATTTAATGTATGGCTTTGTTTTTGCTAAGAACTCGACTAAACTTAAATTATTATTATGACACAATAACCCATATGTTGACTTCCATGCGTAATAAACGCCAATTGCCGGTAGTAACAGCATGGTCTGTCTTAAGAAATTCAAACAATGATTTCGTCTTCCTAGGAGCAGGATTTCATTTTGATAATAAACAATGAGATATAAAACTGAAGAGGCTTAGAAATGCAGACAAGAAAAGCAATGAAGTTAACCCCTGATAATTCTATATATATGATGGATAAAGCAACCGTTTTCCAAACCGAGGTGGTAAAATGTACCTTGTGGAGCGTATCTCGTAGTACATAATTCTGTCAAATATTTGGTGCATTAGGACGGCCCGTATTGGGTTACCAACGGCATCTGCTGCTAACTATAGCTGTTGTTACCGCTTTTTTTTCTTTAGAGTCCCAATTCGTGGACCAACATGTAAATAAAATTTTTGTCAAATTACTTTGAATTAAATTCATAGAAATTAGTATTAAGTAATGTATGTGACAAGCTTCAAGAAGCCATTAAGATGTAGCATTTTTTTTTAAATTAGCTTGTATAGGATACGAAATTTATTTGTTTGTATGGTTCTTTAGATATTACAAAGTCCTTTACTTAGTGGTTGCAGTTGAGAGCATTCATTCTGCGGCGAGCACGTGTCTGCATACACCAATGTAGACGTGTTCTAGAGAGACAACTTTTGCTTTTTTAACCTTATACTGGCTGATTCTTCCCTTCGTGCAAAGGCAGTGTTTACACGAGATAGTTATAGCCACTTGGTTCCTCAGGGACGCAATAGGTCGCCTTTCTAATTGAGTACGTAATGGTGTCTGAATTTTATTACCAGTTCGTTTCTGGAACGTTGCAGAAAAAGAAGACAGAAAAAGACAAACAAGAAACATTTCTAATTTATACATGCATGCCTTGCGTAGCTCTCTCAATACATGCAACATTCTAGTTACTACGGCTCCTTCGTCATATCGAAGCTGCAGTACGTTGGACACTATGGTGTTATATAAATCTTTAGATAGCGCCTGATGTTTAAAATGAGTATTAGACCTATAATTATGTCTTACAAGTGAAGCCGTTTCTTGTTAGGCAATAAACGTGCTCCAACTGTATTTGTAGACCAATCAGACGGCACAATTCATACTGTCTTGTTCCTAGACCGGGGTTCATACCAGGGAGGTGTTAAATAACCTGTATGTCACTCACTGAGTGCCGTACACACAACATGCACCAATTTATGTGACAGAAAGAAGTACTTCCTGCATGTTTTTATATTTTTGTATTTACTATTTGGGCCAAAAATTGGACAGGTCATGTTCTCATTTAACAAAGAAATCTACTTTAGTTTGTAGTAAGTCATATTTTTTTTGCGTTTGACTGCTTATATTTATAACGATATTAAAGAAATAAGTGTTTTTTATAATTACTTTCTGAGAGAAAATACTGAAAATACCGTAAATTTGGCTATAATAACCTGATTTGGATCAGGTTTTCGCTGTTCGGACTAAAACTTCTTCACATGGAAACAGACAACGGCCCCATCGCATTGTAATGCAAAAAATAGTTCGAATGTAGTTTTCCCGCTTAAGGTCATTATGGAGTCATTTTGAACAAACGGATCAAATCGACAATGCAAAGTTAGCTGTGGCATCGACTTGTAACACATGCTGTTCATGATTGGAATGATTCGAGTGGCTGGGCCTTTGATGTTCAACATGTTCAACTACGCGTACAAAAGCGAAATTTGTCAAGCGGTTCTTATAAGGTATTTGACTTGGATTAATTTTATTTTTTTGTTGCCTATTTTAATCAATACACCAAAAATATATTTCGAAATCTCTGAGTTAGCGTTTAATGGACCGTTGGTTTCTCGAACACTTCTTCAAACTTTCAAAAACTTATCACAAAGTGAAAACTTTCAGGTTGTAATACCATTATGGCCCACAACTCTATATTCAGGAAACTAAGAAAAATACAGAAAGCAATTCGAAACTTCATCGATAATTTGTCTATGATAATTACTTCATACTTGTGGGAGAGCGTGGCCTAGCGGTTAGGGTGCTTGCCTGTGGCGCAAATTTACCATCAAAATTCCCGGGTTCGAATCCCGGTGGGGTCGTGGCACTTGCTGGGATTTATTCAGGTACTATCAATTCTGGATTTGATCTGTATACCAGCTATTGATTAAATACAGAAAACCGCTCTCCTCCATGGTTCACTTGGAATTGGGCACATGGATCATGAAAGCATCCCGTCCTTCGGAGGGGACGTTAAGCCGTCGGTCCCGTGTACAGAGAGTCACAACTGTACATGTACATCGCAGTCAGTGTCGAATAAGAGTAGGGTGAAAACCCCTGACTGTTCCCAATCCGCCCCAGCCATGGGAAAAGCGGGCCATGTTAGGAGCGTCCATATCATGGATACACGCGGCCCAGGTTCAGCACACTCAGTTGAATAAATCCTGACACAACCACAAGCCATTACCAATGACTTGTGGATACGCTAAGAAGAAGACTTCATACTTTCCAGAAAGGCACAGTATGTTTGGAGGAATTACACAAAACCACTGGAAATAGATATGATTTTGTGTATCTAGCCACATGAGTTTAAGTGTCATTACCTCCCCGTAGAAGGCACTATCGAATTACTGACAGTGACAGTACCGTATATATTTGGATTATTCACAGACACTGCTACAAGGTGACAAGAAGCAGGGTAAAATGACTTAGAATGTGTTCTGCTCCACTGCATTAGTTATCAACTTGGCGACCTGGTTTGCTTCTTTGAGTGTGTTGGTGGGTGTGGGTGTGTGGGTGAGCGTTTCGTTTTATGACTTTTAATTAATTTTTTATTAATTTATTTTAATATTAATTTGTTATTTTTATCTTAAAAATTGAATTCCTCTCTTTTTTCCTTTCCTCTCTCTCAGTCTCGAACTATTGGTTTGCTAGAATCGTGCATGCAGGCTTACATCCTCTTTAATCAATATCTCAATCTATCACTAAAGGGTGGAAAGATACATACCGGCGCATAATAATTACCTTTACCTTGTGATAGCGAGGCATTCCGATACATTTAGGTGTAGGTAGGGTCCTTTCGCAGAAGCTAAATTATGTTCAATGACAATTTGTTTGTCCTCCAGATCATTCAAGTATTGCCTAAAATACAATACATGCACCTGGTTCACCTGGATATTTCAGATATTTCTGCAGGTGATTCTTTTGTATTTTCAACATGCTTGGGTTGTTCTTGTGGGCAGGTCTGGGCGAAGTTAACCTATTAACCTTCTTCTGCAGCCAGTTTGATATTAAAGAACAGGATATATCCACCTATTCTCAATATCGATTAATTCTTTGGAAATGTACTCGCTTGAATTAAAAACAAATAAATATCCGTTTAATAGAAATACATGGAAACGATTTCAATGAAACTGGTTGTGAAGTTTGAAGAGTATACTCGAATGATTGTGAAAAACAATTGTGAAATTTCTAATTCCGTATAGGAGCAAATACGAAATTCAGCCTATGCTTTCTATTTAAATATTAGCATATACATCACCTTTTGTTTGAATTTAAGTTATTTCCGTAGCCAAATAAAAGGTAAGTAATATATTGAGTGTCTAATCTATATGAAATCACTACATATTACATGGATGACTTCGTATGAATCGTATTGTTGACTCACACAAAAATTAAACCTGCAGTCCCCACTCTCAGTTTTCTCCGGTTTAAAGGTAACCGCTTGGTAATTAGCCTTTTTCTGATTGGAGTGATAGAGGTAAGGGGAGAGGCAAGCTCTCACCATTCCCTTGAGTAGTGGTGTACAGGCCTCCATATCCGGTTTTCCACTAATATCATATCATTCGTGTGACACGAATACGTAAAGAGTAGATACTACACTCTTCAATCCGCGACTGATCGGCTGGGTGTATTTCTCACGAACATACCTCTACTTCGTGTGCTTTTCCCCCGACTGGCCGTTTTCCCCCTATCCCGACTGCCACACATCATGTGTGAGATGTGTAGATAATTGTGGCTATATTGTTTTAGTCGAAAGAATTTCTTAAATGGGCAGTTTTAAAGAGCTGTTCGTTAAAATACAATCTGTATAATTTTTATTGTTTGTAGAAAATCTTATCCGAAATTTAATAGACACTTTCTAACTTGTAACTGTACCCGCTTTGGTTACAGTTGGAAATATCGCAATGGTGTCTCAGACGGTGAATTAGATATTGTGAAAATTATGTGACTCAATTTATTTTAATGCCAAATCAGGCAAGTAAACCCGACCGGGAAAGCCCATCGGCAAATGTCCTGCTAAAGAAGTAATGAAAACTACGGCTACATTCCCATGGGAACAGGACAAAATATTGAAGAATCCCTATAAGCTTAGGAGATTGGGGCGTAAAAGCGCAGACATTGCTTGGAATGATGTTCTCCAAACCGTTAGTGTTAATCCATAGAATTTCTGTTAACAAATAGCGAGAAAAGAATAAAGTCAGCCCTTCAACATAACTAGTGACGTTAATGGGACGCCATCCACCTTTTTGATGTATCTTGCCCTAAAATTGTACTGACAAATAACTATGATGAAATACATCATAAGCTATATCGCTAGCAGGAGTGGACTTTGATAACAAAATAGTGGTTGCAAGTACTGATGAGATTGTATGGGAATTGAGGCGTTTCCACAACAAAAAAAAACGAAACAACAAGGTTCAGAGTTAGCTTAACGTCCTTAATGGTTACTCGTTGATAACGGATTCTCTTTCGCTTTTCTATTCAACTGTACTCTCCATACATAAAATAAGTCATTGAATACGGGCACGGATCACTCTACGGACAAGGTCTTTTCTCACAGTATATGACCGTCAAAAACACTTACAGGCAATCTAATGGGAATTAACCTTTCTTTTGCGTGGGACTAACATCTCTACCGAAAACCATTCTTAATGGACAGTTGCTTTCGGGGATTTGCAATTTTTGTAGAAAAGGTAATGTATTTTTAATAGTGAAATGCACAAACCCCTTCGGGACTTATGTTATTGATTTTCAAAAGCTCAAGGGAGGATGAGTGGAGCGGGAGGGGCAGTCTTAAGTTGAAGTACAATGTGAGGCAGGGCAATGAATAGAAGATACACATTGCTTGTTAAGAATTCTGACCAACCCACAAAAACATGAATGACGTTGACCGTGCACTCAAAGGCATCTCTCGAATGTGACTAGCAGTAGTACAGAACAAATTTGGTCACTTCAAAATAAGGAGATGCTTGCGACGCGCTGTAAGACAAGAACAAAAGCCATGCAAGTGAATAAATGTCACGAACATCTGCCCAGCGGAAAATTTGACATCGCCATTTCAATGTGTTTTCAATTTCAAGACATGATTGAAAATTTCAAGTATACAGCCTAGGAAAGACCGTGCTATCTAATTTGAGAATCGTTAGTCATCCATCAACGTGTGTGTGTGGGATAAAATTGGGAAGGATTCCGCATGATATAAGAAAATTAATTATCAGTAGCCAGTTACAGTAGAAGATTAACAAAAATGTATAGTTGTCCCACGTTCCTTATGGGCCAGTTTTATAAATGTTAGGTTCAGTCAAATTTCAAGAATTGCGATCGTCTACCGTTGAAGACGCTATCCATTATTTCAGTTTTTGTAAGATACCTTACTTTGAAAGTCATATTGTTGATGTTAAACATACAAATATTCTGCAAATACAATTATCATTTGGTAATTCGTTATAATTTACCACGCGCTAGCTTCACAAACTAAAACAGCTCCCTATAATTTTCATTAAGATTACATACAATTCTAAGTAGTACGTTATAAATATTTATCGGAAAAGTTAACAAGAAAATAGTTTAATGTGACTAAGAACGACGTGATATAATTGATTTATGAATCAATTCCACCTTTTAATCCTTTAGCACCGATCTCGACAGGACCTATCGCTTAAGTTCAGTTCATTATAGAAAAAGTATGAATGCCTTCTGGGCCGTTTTTGGAACGAAACATTTAAGGGGAGTGGCTAGAAAACCTCATTAAAACATTCCGATCCCTATAAATTAACGAGATAGCTAGAACTTTCTTCTTTCCATGCTATCAAAAAATACGTAACAAATATTATCGTTTTGACGTCAGTCTTCGTACAAGTCAAGGCAGTATGAAATATAGACTATAGGGGAAACATGCAAAGTTTACATTTTATGGTTTTTAAAACGCTCCCCCCCCTGGTCATCTTTTCAAGAAAAAAATGCATGCAAATTGATGTTCCTACTTTTTTAGGTGAAAATGAATTTTCTTTATACACACTGTGTTATGAGAACTTTACAGTCGTTGTTACAGTGCGGAAATCTTGGCCTTAGGTACATAAATAGTAGGCATGCCTTTACTTTGGATCAATAAAAAGGGGAGGACGATAGCATACATTATACTAAAATTCAGGTTTGAAACACCATTATATAGCCGTGATATTCTCTCTGAGTCGACTTCCAAATTTTAGCCCAAAAATCGATAAATACAAGGGGGTAAAGATAAATTTAGCGATAATTGTTACCGAATGTATTTATAAAAGGAGCGGTCCTTTTATAGCTGGTAAGATCTACAAAACTTGTAAACCACTTGCATCATCTCAATAGGCACTAGGGAAATTTATGTTTTATTCTATTTAAAAACCATGATGCCTACTAAGCGACAATATAAAAAAGCTGTAAGATTGGCATTGTGGCGAGTTGAGTGTAAAAATGGCTACCAAGCAAATTGCAAACAAGTGATCAAAACAGTTCTAAACGTTTGCTAGTGGAGTCTCACAACGCAACCGACGGTTAATCGGCGTTCGTGGTTCATTTGTAGGAATATGGAAACAGTTCCAACAAAGTACCAGCGAGAAACCGGTGAGGATTGAGGAACCGGAGGTTGGTTTTTTACAAGCCGCTCTTCTATTCCGTCAGGAAATTTGCAAATAGGGGAAATGATTATTTATTCAATACAAATATTCTGCTGTGCCTTATCTTCAAGTTTTGTATACACCGGCAAAAAAATTAATTAGACCCCCCCGATTTAATGTCGGCTATTAAAGTCAGGAGATCCAAATGAATTCGTTGTAGTGGTTAATTTCATCGCATTGGAGAAGTACAGCAAACCCGATGTGTTTCATGATGTTAGGAATCGCGACAGCTAACAGAACATGCGCAGGTTGTGAACCGGAAGTTATAATGGCATTAGGGATTATTCTACATCCCAAGTACAAGTACATGAACGCCCCGGCCGCCGCAGCAGACCAGGGGGCGTCACTCCCATCTGGAGTGACAACATATTAAGGCTGTTAAGACCCCCTTTTTTCAGCATCGTTGTCAGCCAACGACCCATTATTTTTTTGAAAGGACCCGGTATTTTTTGAACATTTTACCATTGTCACCCAAAGCCCCTATTCTTGGGGGAAACTTTGGAAAATATTGACCCAAAGACTTATTTGTTATAGATAAATTTGCAAAAAATCTCACCCAAGAGCACCCATTGTTTGGAAACTTTGCCAATTTTTCACCCGAACCCAATCCTTATTGGCACTTTGGCTGTCGCTCACCGAAAGACCCTTATTTTGTATGTCCACCGAATTGCAGCGGGTTTGGAAGGGGCGCCTTACACACACACCACCCTATCCCAACCCGAAGACGACAGATGACCTAAGTGCCCCCCCCACCCCGAGAAAAGCATCCCCCGAGTTTGATCAGTGAGTTGACAGAGCGAAAACACCCACCACACCACACCAGAACCACTAACAGAGTCCGGTGCATCTTCTCCCCACCAAGACAGAAGAAGACACCCTACATCAACAAGACCTGCCCCAGGTTGAAACCAACTACCCACACAACCACAATCATGACTTACTATACGCTCAGCTCCCGAGAACGACCAGAGAAGCCAACTTTGCCCTGCAACATTCGTCACGACCGGACCAAAACCACCCCCAAGAACCGCACGTCGCCATGTATTTTAATTTTAACACGTGTTCATAACCTGCACCAATGGCCTTGATGGGTAATAATCTAACAGTGAGTGTTGTGGGGCCCGGCTCATTCTAAGGTTTTCGATCTGATATCGATTGACACTGTTGAAAAGCGATTCATAGCTGGCTTTGGATAGTTTTGAATTTTAAATTCCATACAGTCAGGTGGATCGAATTTATTAATACGAATAAAAAAATTCGTCCCGTAGCCATGGGCGCCGCCATAGATTATAGCTACAGCTCTAGCACCAGACTATACATACAAATAATAGGACATTCTTTCTTAGAATTATTATGAACTAGGTTCCCTGACAATTTATTTGCACAATGTAGTATTCTGAAATATGCTGTATGTAATGAGAACCTAATATAGAAAATATTAACCCGACGGATAAAAATCAATCGACGGAAAAGTCATGTTGTGAATGTTTGTACTAAAAGTAGGGAGATCTTTGGAGCGGTAAAATGCTCGGTGAGTTGTCACTCAAACGCCAACGCATTTGAAGAAATATATTAGCAAACGCTGTGATGTTGCAGTGATAGTGGAAATGTTTGTACTTGAAGTGGGAGTCATTTGAGAGGAGTTAAAATATGCGTGAGTTGTACTTAAGAGTATTAGAAGCGTACGTTAAGAAAAGTGTGATGTGGGTGTTATGCACTGATGGTAAATGTTTACATTTGAATTAGGGCAGGTTATTCCGAGCGTTTAAATCGGAGGTTAAAACAAGAGTATCAATTTTTTTTGTTGCTTCTTCCAAACATTGCTTTTCAATATATGAAATAGTACGTTAAATCAAAATACTTTCTGTACTGTGAAGTTGACAACTCACCATACCAAATATTATGTACCCCTTAAACTACCCTCATACTTGACCAGTACAACATCCGTTTTATTTCTTTCGTAACACACAAACCCAGAAGTTACCAAAACACAACCTTGCAATACTCTGAATAACTCACCACATTTAAAACTCTATACAAAGGCCTTTAACTTTGTAGGGTTTTAAACCCGCCCCAATACATCAACCATAAGAGCACAACATCCCAAAACTTTGCCATATCTAAACTCTGCCAATAATGAGTAAACTCACCATATTTGCCTTCTTAATGACTAACCCCACTTTAATAAAGTACAAACATTCCAACTCGCCAATATAGTGTACAACGATCCAACGTGCCAAACAATACTCTTAAACTCTTCCCACCGCCCTGGATGTGATATTACCGATTTTATGCTCCCAAATTTCCGTCTGCCTGACACATAATCTGGCAGACACCAGTGTTAATGAATAATGAAGAATAAATATTCGTATTTTTTTATTCGTCTTAAGCAACGTACAAGGGCGTTTACAACTCCTGATACACAAATGGGTACGTTCTGGGAAAATCAAAAATGGAAGAAACACGTCACAGGCCCGTGTGGAGTGTTGCAATGTTACGCAGTCAACTTTGTTGAGGTGAATGCGGGGTTATGCTTACATTAAGGTAAAATCAAAAGGGTGTCATGGTGCATGCGATCTTTGCGACGGTTTTATATATATACTTATTATACATTTTATGTAAAAAAAGCAGTACCGACAACCAAAACTGTGTTAAATGACGTGCCCAAAATGTAATCTGTGAACAGTGGGTCTCAATTGGTAAGACAATATTCCCGTGGTTCAAAATTAGCGGGTCGGGACGACCCGCTGTTATGTTTATTTTGATGATTGCATGGAAACTTACCGGAAAAACCAGGCCCGTACGCAGGGGGCGGGGGTGCGTAACAAAAAATCAAAAGCGGGCATTGTACAACTTGGTTATAAAATAAACCTGTAAAAAAACAGGCATTTTTGACGCAGCTGGGACTCACTACATGTTAGAAGTAAATAACTGGAGCCGAACATAGAACCCAGTGCAGGGAACGTAAAAGTCAGATCAAAGTTATTGTGGTTTTTGATTGGTTTAAACAAAGAATTAAAACGTTATTACATCCTTCTGACCAAATTTTCACGCTTGTAGCTAAGACATCATACAAACGTTGTATGAACGTGGTTGTGTTGTAATAAAAAGTGTAATTTCAGGCAAACCAATTTTAAAGAAAAAAGGAATAAACAAGGGCAAAACGTTGTAAGAAATAAAGGATTTTAAACAGTTTAACACTTATTTTATATGGTAATGTACACATTCTAATGTAACCTTGACCTAAATCATAATCAGGCTAAACTTAAAGAACCATACATAGATTAGACCCAGGGCCTTAAGGATTACAAGTCTCACTTATCCACTACACTACATGACTTATTGATAGCAAATGTTAATAAATTAATATATATATATGTGTGTGTGTGACTACTTTTGTTCAAATTAAACTAAATAGAAGTACAAAAAGGAGGAAACGAGTTTTTCAAATTTTTTAAAAATGATAGGGAAAATACGATTTTTGCATTTTTATGACGTATTTAACGACGGTATTTAACACATTATAGGTTTTAAAACGATTTTCAGTCGTATTCTTACATTTAAAGACCACTAAGTACAAAAGAAACGTAATAATTTACGGAAACTATAATACACGGTTCAGCGATAATACTACTTTTTTCAAACTATGTAGTATATTTTTTAGCTACTGTTTTTATTACATTGTTTCTGCTTCCAAATTGTAATTTTTGTTATGTATAGGAATAAAGCATGAAGATTATTGAATAATTGGAGTTTATCGTAATTAAAAGGATAAAAAGTCTGGTTAAAATTGGAACAGTTTAACAGTGTAAAGGGAATCAACTCTAATGTATATTTTCTAGTGATTTAACACAGTGAACTTGAATTAAACCATCACGGAATTGGTTTATTCCAAAAATTATTCATTTACACGTGAAGGTGTTGATTTGAGTATTAACCCATGTACGTAAAAGCATTGCAACCATGCAAAATATGGGTTCTACCATTTTGAGGATGCACTCTGCTAAAATGTGCCAGTATCTCTTTAATGCCGAGATTCAGATACATTGTATATTTATGCACTGAAAATGAAGTGATTGCCTTGCATCGGAACAGAGTATATTTGACGTGCTAAGGAAGTCTTCCATAAGTAACGAAAAGAAAAACAATCGATCGACCGACCCAGTTGTTGGCACTTAAAGGGCAACTCAACTTTTTTGGGCCTTATTGTCTGGAAGCTTTAATTGGGTTGAGAGAAAATTGATGTTAAACTTCGTCGATATGACATGTTGCGATTGATTACAACAAAAGACAACCAGCTGCGGCTATGGTTTTGGTTGCAGCCACAAACAAAAACCAGCTCTGGTTTGTATTTATCTTGCACTTTGATTTGCGGTTAAATTTACTGTCAAAATCCTTGCTAATGCAATAACTGAACTGCCATTCGTGCCTAGGTAATTATATATATGGTAAAATGGGGTAAATGGGGCACAAACATTACGTGAAAGGATAAATAAAAAAAAATGCCCCTTAAGAAAAGTGATTGATAATTCATGCCGACCGGTGTACATGCAAGACATGGTCGGTATGAACCGCGTCATTACGAAGGCATGTTTTGCAGTGCACCGTTCTGTGTCTCAAATGACTAATTCTTTGTCTTATAGGGCTGAAACTCTTGCATTTCTGGGCTTCCGCGCTCATGACTCTTACCAAGGCCTTGGGATCGATAGGCGTTCCCAGAAATTCTGTTTAATTACAAGACCATTAGACAATGATTTATTAAACGTAACTGAAAATGATTCGCGTATGGATTCAATGGATTCTATGGATTCAAATCAATGAGGTTTCTCCTAGTTTGATACTATCATTGTCAGTATGAAGTAAACTGTTTTCATATAGCATCACCATGATAATCACAAAATTAGTATGTAGCATATAAAAAAAAAATTCTACCAATTTTATCCTTAATGGCAAGTCATTCAGGCTGACGTCCGTTAATGTATGTGTTCAACAAGGGTTTCATACTTGTACCTCTCTGGTTCATCATTTTCATCGATCAAATGGGCAAAAGGACTGATGTCTGCAACCGCTCCTCTTAACGTAGACCTACCTGAAATTGAAAGAAACGTGGGTACGTTACCACATGGAATGTACCCCTCGAACTGAGAAATGAAAATCCTTACTATTTCCAACCGCAGAAATACGCAAGACAATCGAGATATCCCCTCACGTCAAGAGACAGAAATATTGAGTTCCTTGTAGAAACACAATGTCTAAACACAATGGCTAAAACAGCTACACAGCACTCTTTCTATTGTTTAGATATAGAGGTCGTAATGACACTACGATTTGAAATGCCTGTGTTTTGTTTCTGATCACAAGGATAACGCTAGTTTTATAGCTTTTTATATTTTGAATTATTGGACATTTTGCCACACATTTAGCTTACAAGTGGCAATCAACACGATTAATCCATGGAAGTTATGCGTCATTGCCCTTTTCCTAGACGGCTGTTCGTCTGTAATAAAGGCTATGTAGGGAACTTCGACTATGCGTTTAATATTGAGGTCCGTTCCAAATAGGCCAGTGACCCTTGGTGTATTCAAGAAGTGGTTAATGGTTATGTGTTTAGACAACCTGACCGAGAACAGGGAGCTAAATATTCTAACGGGTTGAAATAATTTTTGTCATAACATTGTGAATAGTGCTGTTTGAAATATAGAAACAGAAATTCAAAACGAATAGCAAATTGATTTCAAATGAACTGGTTGCAAGACAAAGAATTTGTATGAAGAAAAATTGGGACACGTCACATTTTTGAAATAATAATAATGATGAAATTGTGTTTGGATTCCAGAGAGTAATTGGGCCTTTCTGATATTTAGATATGGGATGAGTCTCAAAAAATGGACCTTGTTTGTGCCCGCTACTATTTTGCATCTTTAAATATCTCAACATATGTAGTATTATCTTGAATTATCTTTAAAATATTGTACAAATCGTTCCTATCGGTTAGGTATAGTCCGAGATACAGTCTTTTCAATTAAGCGGTCAACAATTATCATGGAATTGTCATATCAATCACATTACAACCTCAACTTCAAAATATATTGGTCTTTTCCACAGAATTGAGAAGTATCTTTCAGTTGAAAGCCTTACTATTCTCCATAAATCCTTGGTGCTACCAAACCTTGATTATTGTGATGCTGTTTGGGGTAACTGCAATAAGACTCTGCAGGATAGGATCGAACGCCTGCAAATTCGATCGGGCAGGGCTATATTACGGGTTCCTGTGAAAACAAGATCAAGCTATCTACGTGATAAAATGGGATGGGAACCCTTAGTGAAGCGAAGGCAATACCATCTTGCCCTCGCTGTCTACAAATGTATAGCAGGGCTGGCCCTGCTAATTTGTGCCAATAATTTTCCACGTGTCAAGAATTCCATTCCATAGGAACCCCGTTTCTGCACTCCGGGTAAAAATCAAATTACTAAAGCCAGCCTTAGAATTGGTAGGCGTTCTTTCCAATACAGGGGAGCTAAAAATTGGAATAATCTACCCAAATCATTTTTACTCCCTAAACAATTTCTGTTCAGATTTCAAAAGTTCAAAATACCATCCAATTAAATATAGCTATATATTCATGTGTGTATGAGAAATTTTAATATTTTGTAGTATTGAGTAATAATTTAAAACCTAATGAATTGATTGATACTTATTTAATCTGGACGATTTTGTTATTTTCAGTAATATGTTCATTAATTTTAAAAAATGGTATTTTCGTATTTTTAGAATGAAATTCCTGGCGATTTTGTTGATATTATTGTATACGTTTGTTGTTATAGTTGTATTGTTAAAGATTTGTAATTTACAGTGCAAAGATTTTGTGTATTTTTATAATGTAATTTAAAGAAATTCTAATATTGTAGGTGTTATATATGTTGATGGGCCATATGGAAGAGAAAAAAGAACAGAGGAATACTTAGTTTTCTTCTGAATATGGACCCGGGTTAAAGAATAAAAAACAAACAAACAATAAACAAACAAACGGTCGGGTGTGCGATAACCTCTCCGCATTTCCACGCCTACTTTAGCACTAAAATCATCTGAAAAATAAGATAAACTTATCGGCTTTTGTTAGAGTTGAATATGAACACATACCATATGAAGAAACACCCATGACAATTTTTGAAGTAAAAATATTGCTGATTGTCTAGTGTCTTTACTGGTAGACAAAAATGCATGTTATCTTTAAAAATATTTTAATTTTAGGTTTTGGTCATTATCATGATTTGTGTTAATAAGTTAAGATACACTTAATTTAACAAAAACACAGAACAATCCTATCATCTTCTGTAAGGTAAATGACTTAAGCGCTCTGGTTGATACCACATTAGGGTGATATGTTACTTAAATATGCAAAATTGCTGTCCAGTTTTCTCTCACGCTCTAAATTATGCCCCACCATAAAATACAATTAAAAATAAAGGTTAAACAATAGACCATCGTTCTAAAATGTTGTCTCACGGTTTGTCAGAAAGTTTTATAGAATAAGAACAACTCTAATGTTAGTTTTGGTTGTCGGGGATTGGTTTCCTATTCTAAAAATTGGTATATTCCCACACCAATATTGACAAAGCGATGACAACAAATATTTCAGCACATTGTATGTAATAATTTTCTCCTCCTGTGCATATCACTATTGTTTGTCTGTAATGCGCTAAAACGGGGTGGGTATTTAAGTAGGTAATCTCATTAAAAACTGCCAAAAAAAACACGTGGCCCACGCCTCTTTCTGACACATTTGTAATTAGGACGCACGAACATATCAAATTAAACTTTTACATCAGTTTAAAATATGAGCAGTAAGAAGTTTTTCAAAGGAATATATATTTTTAGGATTTTGTAGGAAAAATCGTGTTATGATCTAAAATTCTTTTCAACTAGCCCTGTTAGGCATCTTAGAAATGACACCCAAAAGATTTTACCTTGGGAATTTGTGTGTTACCGTTAGTTGAATTGTTAATGGTCATAGCATTTTTTCTTCAGAGGTCCATGCGGCTCATAGTAGAATCCCAACATTGTTATTTATCACACCATATAATTTAAGGGAATTGTATGTTATAATGTACTTAGATGTGTCTTGTCATGACTTTGTCGATATTGGTCTTGGGCATATAAATACACATTTTAAGAAAGCAACCCAATGTAAAAAACAATCCAGAGATTAAAACTTGCCGTCTTTAACATGCTAAAAGTTGTGAGTGATCCCCACAATATAACGGAATATCATATAGTTTCTACGGTTTTCTTTAAAATGATGAAATTCATTAACATTTTACTATAGCTTGTAGATTTCTTGCATCATTTCCTTTCAAAAAATGTGTATTTTTATATGTTCAAGACCAATATTGACCATGTTATGACAAGAAACATCTAAGCACATTGCAATATACAACTCCTTTAGATTGTATGCTGTGAAAAATAACAAGGATATGAGATTCTACGATGAGCCACATGAGCCCCCTAAAGAAAAACTGTCAATTATAACGCCCTAGCTTGCCGGAAGATGTATTAAAATCTCAACCTTTAACATTGCTTGCTCGGATGCTTTAGCTTCTTTTATGAATTGAAAATTGCCGCATTGGAAATGAAAAGGACTGTTTTGCTTTAGTCTGATGAAAATCGTCTACTGCGCGTATGAATAACAACCACGCCGGTGCTGGACAATGCCTTCCAGTAGCGTGGAAGTTAAGTTTTAAAAAACAGGTCGTATCACAAAGAGGCATATAGAGCTTTCCGTAGTGGTACTCGTGCTTTTAAGAAATAACAAAATGTATTTTCATACTTCACACGTGCCTCCTTCTCTGTCATTCTTATTAAGGCAGGTAACATTCTCTGCAGACTGTTTATCACTTAAGGTGGGGAGCAGCTATGCTAATGATTATATACTTTGTATAAACATACATTGATCTTGACATTTTCAAGTTCAGGAACGGTAAGATCTTTCGAGATCACTTGTGAATAACTTGTAAATTGTATGTATACACTTGAATCAAATTCCAACAGTATTGTTTCTTTGTTTAAAGCTCTAATAACTATCAATTGAACATTATATTTTTTAAACTTTAATGATCTGATTTAGGGAAAATTGGGCTATTAACTACTAACATATTACACCTACTAACATATTACACCCTCTTTAAAGGTAAGGTTTAAGTGTTTCTTCGTGTTAAGCACACTTCAAATTCCATTCAATTAGTTTGGCGATATAGAGTAAGATTCTCGTAGAAGCACTGCGAACGTTTTTTGAGTGTGAGTGGATGTGTGTTTGTGTTTGCAATGTGTAGCTTTGAGTGTGGGATATTTGTGGGTGGATATGCATGGGTATATGAACAGGGTTGACTGTTAGTGCGTGTGATTCTTAGGTCATCAAGCATAAATGCCTTCAGTCTGCATGCTAGGACCATGGCAATCTTCAGTACACGATGCATTTTAACATACCGCTCACTGACCGAAAAATCTCCAATCTCTAAATTTGGGATCTTCTATCAATTTTCTCTAACGGCTGCAGATTGAGGAGTGGATCGCGCTAACAAATTATTTGATTTGATGATGTATTTAGGGACCAGGTCAAAACCATTTAATCGTTGCTCCGCGGCTCATTGCCCGATCTTACGGAAATCCACAGTTAATTATTAACTGCTATCATTAAAGTGACAGGAGGAGACTTTTTTGAGGATTTTTCTCTCAAATTTCACTGGATCGGTTGTAGACCACCTACCGAGAACGTTTCGAAGGTTTATTGGACAAACAAGTACAAAAGAAAACCGCAAACCTTGTTTGAACTTGCCAGCTATCGTAATCGTTCCCCAAAGAAAACCATGCTTTTAATTTCTGTCGTGCATGACAGAAAATACTAAATCATCATCTTGTTTAATTAAATAAAGACGGCGTATTCGACTTCTTCACTTCAGATGTGATCTAATACATTGGTAAGCATTCCAAATATGCATAAAAAACCGAGGTTCGACAAAAATTGGGGGCGCTTCTTTCTGGAAATGTCCTCATGTCTCTTTAAATTGAGGAAGCGGGATATTGTAGAGCGCTCGCCTCTTTTACCCAGAGGCCCGCGAGCTCGATCCCTTGCCGGGGTACCTCCAGTTCACCCAGCTGTGAATAGGTAGCGGGTCTGTTTAGACTGGCGAAGGTACAGGACTATCGTTGCCATACGAGTCATAACTACCAGAATTTCTCCTAGGAGAAATTCAGGACGGTGGCGGAGAAAGGAACTGGCTATCCTACTGTCGAGGTTGTGCTTGCAATGCGGCTCTTCCCGCATGCCCTGCCCCCAACGCTCATTGAGTATGGGACTATCTTTACTTTTATTCGACAATTTTAAGCAGGAACAACAGCCGGCTGAGTCGCACCGCGGCGCACAATTTAACTACTTTTGTTCCCGTCCCTTAAAATCTGACCATACTACTTGCTGCACCCCCATATTGCTCGGATGTAAACAATATGACCCATTTAATTTTGGCAATGACAGCAATTTTATTTAAGCCATGCGACCGGTTTCATTGTAGTTGTAAAAATAAATCCACATAGGGGATTACTTATATGCTCTCTTGCTTCAAAAACCCTTCAATGTTTAAAATTGAAACATTTTTACACAGCAGTATATAATTTAATCGAAAGTAAAGTATAGAGAAATGTGACAATACTTGTTGTTTGTTCTGTCTTAGGTTTGTTCTTCCAGTCGCGCCAGGTAATCGGCTTGAGCTCTGACAAAGATACCCTCATAATGTTAACCTTAACTGGCTAATAAAAGAGTTAGGGAACAAGCGGGGAAATACAATAATACTCTATCAAAACTAATATTTATGAGCGTGCGTGTGTCTGCCTGCTGGTGTGTGTTGGTGTCCAAGAATGTATGTGACACTGTGTGTTTATGTTCTGCGCATGTAGCCGGGGTACATGTAGGGGCTATAAGTGTGGGTGTGTGTAGTTTTCTAAGTTAACGGAAAATTGATCGTTTCAATAGAAAATATTGATTTGGAACTTCAAGGTTAGTGCCTCTGGCGCACCCGCTCACCGAAATTGTCAAATGAATTTCTCTGGGGCGAATAAATACATGTCCCTCCAGGCAGGATATATATCGAATCTCATTGCGTGAAATGTACACGTAATGGTGTACTATTTCGCTCTTCCGCATTAACAACATAAGGTCTAACTACGCTAGCGGATACTGACACTATATGGGGAACTAAGCCCATCCTCCATTCCCTGATTATCTCCTGGAAGTTTCATCTTACCCCTGTCACAGCCCTACGGTATAAAGTTCCCATTTCTCTTCATTTTCGCGATCTCTTCATTCTTAACTCATTTCTTTTTTCTGCTCCTGACTGTCTATTCTCGCTCCCTCTTTCTTTTGTCGTATTCTAAAGCTGTTCAATGTTCAACACTTGTGATGATTGTTGCATGTTTACAATGTATACAATATCAGCGACAGTGACCTTCAAAAGAGCTTGTTTTAAGGTTTGTGTTTTACAAGCAGGTATAACATTTTTAGTTGTGGAATATGACTAAAGCTCTCCACACGACAACGAAGGAAGCTTAGCCCTTGTGATTGAACTTGAATCACATCTCAAAAACCGTTAGGGTTGTGAATGTTATTGTTGACATTGTGCATCTGACTAATCGAAGCCCTATCTCAGGCAATAAGAGGACACACACGAACACATAAAAAACAACACACAACCACACAAACATCAAACGCACCTAGTACGGATTATTATGCCCTTGTGGGGACCTACACACTTTTTGACACCATAAAGTATATACTACTATAGAAGTAAACAAAAGTGCCTGTGGGGTGGGGGTTGGGGAGGGGTAAGATTTTATAATCTTATTAGGGTCATATAATGAACAAGTTAACTTTCTTAACTGTCTTTGGGTGACGGGCTATCTTTAACGGAATAAATCCCAATTATATTGCACTTTATTCCGTTATTAAGTAAAATTAGAGGGGGCCGTCTCTATGACTAATCAGATTAGATAGCTTGTGGGGCACTTGAATCCTTAAAGGGGGATTAACCGATGAGTTAAACCTGAGACGAATATACAACAGAGACTCGAAACAAGTAATCAATGGATTGTTTGCAGCGTGCAGTGTTGGTACGATATGTTATGTTAATTCAAAGATTCCCTCGACTGATCGAGAAGCAGTTATCGTTATTCAATACATTTCAATGTATAACCCCAAGAGTTTGGTTTGGGGGGCTATTTTTAAATCAAGGATGCTCACATGTGCGTGTTAATTGTCAAAAAGCCTTGAACACAGTTAGTACTCAATGACTTTGCATTCAGCCTGGAATAATTAAAAATGACCCCAATTTTGTACACTCATTTGTCGACTAGGTAGAATTTGCTCAAATGTCAAGTATTATGACATTCTGGTATATCTTCAAAATTATGTTAATGAAAATGTGTATTTCTCTTTCAATATCACAAGAATTGAAGCAAATGCGGACCAGGTTATTTCATCAAACTATTTTTTAACAGAATAGATCTAATTGGACATTTTATTTTAATTTGACTTTGTCGTATGAAAACAAGAAGGTATTGATAACGTGGCCAAAACCACATACGTGTTAATGTGAGGCGGTCCTAAGAACACTTATATTCACGTTAGCATGAATTTGAAGCACAAAATTGGGGAAAATGCCTGATTTTGAGGTACCCGCTCATAGAAAACTTAGGGTGCTCACAACGCCACCGTGCGGCCAAGTCATTTGCAAGCGGAAACAGACCTGGTTCGATACGCTCGAGCGTTAACAGGACTACAGCTTCGCTTCCGATCTCTGTAGGTATATTGTCTCAGGTAAACTGCGTTCTTTTCTTGATTGCATGACCTTGACCAAACACCGCCATCTGTAAAAATCTCGCGCGAATAATTTTTCAATCCGTTTGATGGTGAGAGTAAAAATGTGATTTTGTAAGCCAGAGTGCCGTGCAAAAACTTAAAGCAATATTAGCCATTTTTTGGAAGAGGTCCCCAATTTTCAAAATTTGAATATTTTTTGCCAGAGTTATGTTGTAATTGTTACGAAAACTAGCCACCTGCAACGAGAATGCTTAAAAAAGGCGTATTTACCAAAAATAAGTGATTTTGTAATTAAAATTGGGACCCAGATTGGACTTAACGGCCGGAGCTGGAAATACTACGTTATGTCCGTCCATGATGAAATAGTGCCACCTCAAGTAAATAACCTCTAACTGGACTTTCCTGAACCAATAAAACAACTAATGGATGAGCGTAGATATGTACATGGCGCTCTTTCCCGGCTATTTCACATTGGAAGGCCGTTTCCAGCAGCCGTTGAATTATTATCGGGATCCCGATATTAATTATTCTAATTACAAAATTCCTTCGTTTGTGACACATAGACATTCACAGATATAGTTTAGTAGCCCGTTACCGATGCAACCGTGTAAGAATCTCAAAATTTTTGAAAAATTGAGGGCGCTCTTCAAAAAAATGTGCTTATATTGCTTTAATTGGTCGACCAAAACTGGACACAAGCTCGCCCGTAACATCCAAACCAAACATCGTTTAGCCGTATCCTTTCACAGGGTAAATGAGAAAAATAGTAGTTTTCTTCAGATACCAAAATATTTTCCACTTCCGGTAAAATCTGGGTTTCTGGCGACGAAACTATTAGCGATCGAGCCATGGACCTTTAAGTTCAACAACCTCAATTACTTTTGCTGGGCATTTATTGGGCAAGCTAGTCGTCATTTAGTCGATCACATTCAATGGAGATACATGGAATGCATTCATTGTAACACTGTGAAGTAAAATTATTGTCTTAATTATTAACGTCTTTAAATCTAATGACCAGATTTCCGCAAATGAAGTTTTAATATTTACAAGGGGTCCTGGCGCTGAAGTTATATTACACCTCACAAGATCAAAACAAGCGTCAGTGTCCTAGATATCTCCTCGATTTGCGTTGGAAAAAAGTACATGGTGTCCCTCCAAAAGGTTTATGCTTTTTAATTAATGGCATATCTTTTATCTACATTTCTTCTGATTATCAATTACTTATTTACCTGTGTTGCCCTCAATGTATGGTATGCATGGAATCACAGATAAAATCATGATGGAGCCTCCATATGCCTCAATAATTTGCTATTCGGTATTAAAAACCGTAGCCGTTTTAAGCAGACGCGGGGACATTTCCAGAAAGAAGCGCATCAATTTTTTTTTGAACACTATTTTTTTTCAGAATGCTTTCCAATGTATATGTTATGTAATATATTTGGTTATATCATACAAAATGTTATGAAATGTTTGACCATGTTTGAGATATATTGACCATTAGAAACTCCTTTCATTTCTGTGTTGTTAACAATGGAGAAATCGAAGATGATGTCCAATTTAAGATTTTTAAACCTGGAAATTACCATATGTCTGTATTATATTTAGTTATGTATCATCAGGAATTAGAATTAAAGTATGAACTTAAGTATGAGTTATGTGTTTTGATCACTAGATTTTTATATGTACAATTGTTCATTTGTTATCAGGCTTAAAATTCAAGATGATGGTCAATTGATAACAAACATGGCAATTTTGTAGGTTTTAAGAACTTAAACGGAAGGCATATCCATATTGTTCATTATAAGTATGTTAACAAACAAACAACAGAATATGAGTTTATGTTATTTCATACTTTAATCATGTTAATTCTCTGGATAATTTAACTAAATATATACAGATGGTAATTTGTAGATTTGAACGAAATTGAAGATGACCATATTGGATGCCAACTTATACCTAAAGCAAGATGATATTTTAATATTTAAAAATATATTTTTGACAATAGTTAACGATGACCTGAAAGCAATATGGCGTGGTTTCTTCCATACAATTATCAAATTTAGTCAAACTGTGAATTTATTCACTACTTTGCCATTTTGGCGGAATTTTTGGAGACATCTTTGCTGCCATCCTGGATCTGAAGGAAGATAATGCTTGGTAAGAGTTTCTAATGGCCCTTAAAAATATTTGTATGATTTTCCTCATATTAATGATTATTTTGCCCAATAAGCCACTTTTTCAATAATTTTCCAATTTTGGACGCCATTTTAAATATTGCTGGAATACTTCGGGTTTTTTCAAAGTTTTTAACATCTTGATTGTGTTAAAAATGATAAAAAACCTAAACAATTGATTTGATTGAGTCCTGATGTATTTCAATTTTGAATTATGACGTCTTACTTAATTTGGATGTAAAAATGGTGAACAAATGCTCGAAAAAAAATGGTACCATGATATTTAGGCTAAGTCATATCATATTAATTAACAAGTTCCCGCAGAGAACGGAAAATAAACATTCAAACACCATGGGAATATTTATGGCCACCGTGTAATGCTTTGAAGAGGCAATTGCATAATAGTGGCAAGGAAAGTAAACAACACCTGTTTAGAATGTCAGCAGCTGCTGCCCAAGAATGTGTGCTATGCAGCTGTTACTTATAGTCTCTGTCCCAGTACTTGTTGGGTGTCCTGCGGAACGTATACTGCAGACATACCCGTTGGGATACCCACCAAGTAATGGTAACGAGAGTTGCTTATATACTACCTACAGAAAGCATCCCAATCATTTTAAGTTTTCATGTAACCCATTCTGGAACACCCTGTATCTTACACAAATTACTATAGTAGACGAAAAATAAACTATCCTTATCTACAATTGCCTTCCCAGTTTAATTAATATTGGGTCATTTATTTTATAGCATTGATGTGAGTAGCAGAATATGTCCTGCCTAATAAGAACGTTATCTTTAGATACACTTTATTTATTCTTTTGAATAAGCGACATCAGTAGGTACATTATCTTGCATTATATCTTTAAGGAGGACATGTTGCTAGGGGACTCTTCGCGACTATTTTATATGGTTGAAGAAGATTGTATAATAGGCAACATGGTCAGGGGACATTCGGTAAACATAGACTGGGACTAGTAATGTTTTTCTTCATTACATTATAAAATTTATTTATAAATAAGATTGCGATTTTTTAAACAGCATTGATTAAAATCTGCTGTACGCCAGCCTTCGGTCAAATTATTTCATTTATTAAGTATTTTTTGTTCTATATTTTAATTAGACTCGAGTCTAATACAATTTTCAGACTGCTTCGAAACTGTGGTGGTTTAGATGTTTTGTAAGCATATGGCTCGTTTGCAGTCCATAGACAAGCGTGCCCCTTAAATTAACCTTCAGCCGAAGGAAGATCCTTGTTGAAAGGAATTTAAAAAAGTGTCCTCAAATACGACGCAAAGTAGAAGCCATTTTGTATTCTGATTTATTATGTTATTCCGTCCCTTTCATTGTGTTTGTTAGTGGTATGTACACGTAGCTCCCATAAAGAAATCTTAGGACCAAGTTTAATCAGACATTGAGACAGGGACCTTTAAAGTATACGTTTATGATGTTATATTGGCAGATCAAGAAGTCAAATTTCAAAGGTTAATCGCAGGAAAAGAACTTATTGTTATAGATATGTTATTCAACATCAGTTGCAAAGCTTTCCACCCATGGAGCACAAAAATAGCAGATTTTATCGTGACTATTAATAGTCAATGAATTGACATCCTCGCGTTACGTTCATTCTTACAAAAAATTGTATGGACCAACGAACACATTGAAGAACTCATTTTTAATCAAGAATCGATAGGCAATGAACCAAAATTAATATAACAACTAAGTAATCGGAAATGTATGTATAAAATTACAAAACTTAAATGAACAGTGATAATGCTGAATTTATAGACTTTGTGATGGCATAAACTCAATATATTAGGAATATGTCGCTTAAAACTAATATTATGCTTACAGATTTGCACCAGAGTTGTTTTGAGTGGCCTAAATGATAGAGTATCAACGATATATACACATTTCAAAACGAGGCAATATTTCGTTGTTTCTAATCACATCTTTGTGTGTGTGTGCATGCGCGCGCGAGTGTGTGTGTGAGTGTGTGTGTGTGAACTTGACCCACTTATTAAAACTTTGATTTTACAAGCTTTTCCTTTTTTAAATTACGTATTTTTGTTAATTAATCTATTTTGAACGATATTTGAAGATGGCCATATTGGATGCCATCCTGAACCTAGAGCAAGATGATATTAAATATATGCTTGACAAGAGTTTACGATGGCCTTAAAGCAAAATGGCATGGTTTCTTCCATACAATTATTATATCTAGTCAAACGGTGAATTTATTCACTGCTTTGCCATTTTGGTAAATGACTTCTATTTTGCCATTTTTGTAAATTACTTCTATTTTGCCATTTTGGTAATTACTTCTATTTTGCCATTTTGGTAATTACTTCTATTTTGAGAATGAGAAGGTAAATAAATGTAATTTTTCACATAGGAGATAAGCATACAGTGTTGTGCATTAAAGCAGACACATAGTTGAGACTATATGGCTTCCTTGTTTAACACTTAAGTGCATAAGGGGGGGGGTCCATGTGGACCCAGGATTTCGTTCGCCATGTTTTTAACGCTAAATATTTTTGCCCAAGATTTTATGTAATTGCCTAAATATTAGTTGCGCATATTTTTGGTGGAAAAAAATTCAAATCGGTCATGGCGTTTTATACTCATTGGCATAAAAAAAGCATTTTGGGGCGCTTCTTAAAATTTGCTTTGCCCATAAAATCAAACCAGAATAACTTGTTTGAATTTTTATTTCAGCAATGTAATTGTATTGATATCCTACTATTACGAGCCAAATTTTATGGAAAGCCTTCGGGAAAGTTGTTTTTATTGTTGGCCGGAGTCATTGGGTGCGCGTTTCAAAAATCGTTTTTTTCGTCAACATCTTGAAAATCTGGCAACCGATTTTCAATTGTTTTCCTGTTATGGGTCGGGTTGATGTACCCTATCAATGACCTAGAGTTTTGGTAAAGATTACAATGGCAAAGTGGTTTTCAGAGGGGGACACAGGGGTCGACCCTGATTCATTTTTATTGCATAGTTTGCCCATTTTGGATTTTTGACCACTTTTTGTGGTGGATTTTTGCAACCAATTCGAATTTTTTTTCTTCATGTTTTTTCAGTTTTAAAGTAACCTCATACCAATTAGCGTTCATTATAGAACAGCCAATGCTTTGTCTTCTCACTTAATTTTCTTTTCTTTTGGATGGCTAGTTTTTTAAGCACCTGAAAAACATACGCTCACTGCGGCCATCTTGGATTTTCCGCCAAATTTTCATTATTTGCTAAGTTTTGTTGCATTTTTGAACCATGACGAATTTTTTCTTCAATTCAAAGCCTTAAGTAATTCTATGACAATTATTTTTTCATGTAATTCAACTTAAATGCTTGTCTTCGACATCGCTACGACCATTTTTGGAAGAAAATGATCGAGTTGTCCTATGTACGCAAAACCCTGTGGGACTCCCCGCCCCCATGCACCAATGGAAGTGCCGAAGACCATATGCATTTAAGTGTCAAGTTAATAGATTGATATACATGTGTGGAAAACTAATCTCAACCGTTTCAGAAGGAGAACCAGAGCAAGGATACCCAAAAGCATACAGGGGGATGAGTATAGACAGCAAAGATACGAATAAAATGATCATCCCAACTTGCATAGGGGGAACAAACAAAACAGGACAAAAATAGACAGGCAATACATAACGTTTCGACAAGGTGAAACCTGAATTTTTCAAATAAACACCTAGAAGTCAAATGGCTTCTAGGTGTTTTGTAATACTTGATAAAGGCAGGTTTTATCTTGTCGAAACGTTGTGTATTGCTTGTCCATTTTTGTCGTTTTGTTTGTTCCCCCTAAGCAAGCTGGGATGAGATTTTATCCGTATTTAATTAGATTGAATAAAAAACAAACCTCAACCGGCCTATTTCTGCTGGTACTAAAATTCATATTGATTTTCGCTATTCTGATTTGTAATAAGATGATAAAAGGTTAATGATGATATAAACTTACTTCTCGTTTGAAAGAATTAATAAAATTTATCAACCTTCCTATCCTCAGAATTGAATTCGTGCAATATTTAAAGTTCAAAAGGTAATGTGTCACGAGAGGAAGCAAAAGACGTGATAAGAAACATTAACATACTGCCTCACGTAGGAATGTGTTTTTTTATATCTCTGCTACATTTTTCTTTAAGTAGACGATCACCACTGACCTCTGCACATGGATAGCGGGCTGCCGCACAGTTGAATGGTCGCCGAGTGAAACATCAGGAATTTGCACTATATGGCGGGAAACAATGCATACACTACTGGTGCACACATTCCACACAGATGCTCTATTGTTTGACAAGGTGTATGCATTGTTTCCCGCCATATTGTCACGGTCAAAAAGCAACTTCCTGATGTTTCAATCGGCGACTCAGACCCGCTATCCATCTGTAGAGGTCAGTGACGATCACCAATGCACTCGATACCATACCAGTCCACCCCTTAAACAATAGGGATGTTGACAAAAAACTCTAAACTCGACGCCTACTCAAAAGCTCAAGACGCCTGTCTATGTTGAAAACCTTGTCACAGGAGGAGTGATTTTGAATAGACAGGCTAAGAATACGCGTTCGCGTAGACGGTTTTGGAATCTCGCAACCTCCCTTTCATGTTATCTACATCATCATCTTACGCTAAGAAATATCTTACTATGGCTCATGAAATGTTTCGTGTGCACAAATGGATACCATATAATATTTTTTGTCAAAATATTTTGTTATCGTCCTCGTGATATTAATTGCGGTCTAAAGCATTATGCTTAATGGGGAATCTTGATATTATTTATTTATATCAGCTTCCGAGGTACAACAAGAAATCTTTGTATTTTACATTTTTGGTAACCAATGATACAGGATCACATACAATATTCCTTTTGAAATTGGTATCGGCTCCTGGCAATTTCGAATGCATCAAGACTTGGGTGTTTGATCATGTTTTGATCAAGACTGTGCCAGTTGTGCTACAATATATTGACTGGCTTTTCCGTATCAAAAGAAATGTTTTGCACTCCGCTAAAAAATATTGTACTCGTCTTTGACTCGGAGCATATTGTTGTTACTCGTGCATATATTCTTGTATCATATAAAGCCATTCAAACTATATAGTAAAACATACCCCTGAGATAGAAATGTTTTTTAGGAGCTTTATCCAATTTTTTTTTCACAAATCAGCGTTTTGCTTTTTATTGAAATATTCCGTATCTTCCCCTTAAAATGCAGACTGCCGCCATAAAGCTTAAGTTTATGCTAATTGTTTGATTACAGCTAGACATCACACCCGCGAAACCCTAGACATAATAGGCACTCTTGTGCATATCTATACCACCCACAACCGTACCTCCCTCCATAACTCAACATTAATATTCTTTGATTTATATATAACGATATCTTGTGCAGACCGTTTTATTTTCGTTCCGTATTCGTACAGCAAGACACCTTTTTCGTTCCGCAAAAATAAACAAAATTTAACTGAGTTACTAACTGTATATCTAATAGCTTGATATAATATATATATATATAGACCACAATATCACATATGCCAATAGCCATTTGGTAAATGGACTTCTAATTTTCCCATGTTTGGGTAAATTACTTCTAGTTTGAAATGAGAATGTAAATAAATGTATTTTTTTTTTCACATAGGATAATAAGCGTACAGTGTTTTGCATTAAAGCAGACACATAGTTGAGACTAATGGCTCCTTTGTTTAACACTGAAGTGCATAAGGGGGGGGGGGGTCATGTGGACCCCAGGATTTCGTTCAGCCATGTTTTTAAACGCTACATATTTTTTTTTTTGCCCAAGATTTTATGTAATTGCCTAAATATTAGTTGCGCATATTTTGGTGGAAAAAATCAAATCGGTCATGGCGCTTTATATCCATTGCATAAAACAGCATTGGGGCGCTTCTTAAAATTTGCTTTTCACATAAAACACACCCGAATAACTGTTTGATTTTTCTTTTCAGCAGTAATTGTATTGATATCTACTATTACGAGCCAAAAAATTATGGAAAAAGTCCTCGGGAAAGTGGTTTGTCAATGTTGGCAGGGAGAAGGCGAATTGGGTGCCGCGGTTGGGTTTCAAAATCGTTTTTCGTTTAACATTTCGAATCTGTACAACCGATTTTCATTTTTTCCTGTTATGCGGTCGTGTTGAGGTACCCTATCAATGACTAGAGTTTTGGTAAAGAATTACAATGGCAAAGTGGTTTTCAGAGGGGGACACAGGGTTCGACCCTGATCATTTATTGCATATTGGCCATTTTGGATTTTTTGACCAATTTTGTGGATTTTGAAACAAATTAGATTTTTTTCCTCATTTTTTTCAGTTTTAAAGTAATCCTCATCCAATTATCTTTCATATAGAACATGCCAATGGCTTGTCTTCCACGTAATTTTCTTTTGATGGCTAGTTTTTTAAGCACCTGAAAAACAATACGCTCACGGCGGCCATCTTGGATTTTCAGCCAAATTTTCATTAATTTGCTAGTTTTGTTGCATTTTGAAACCATGGACGAATTTTTCTTCAAATTTTAAAGCTTAAAGTAATTCTATGACAATTATCTTTCATATAATTCAACTTAAATGCTTGTCTTCGACATAGCTATCATTTTTGAAATAGATGATTGAGTTGTCTATGTACGCGAAACCCTGTGGGGACTCCCCCCCCCATGCACCAACGGGAGTGCAGAAGACAATATGCATTTAAGTGTCAAGTTAATAGATTGATATACATGTGTGGAAAACTAATCTCAACCGTTTTCAGAAGGAGAACCAGAGCAAGGATACCCAAAAGCATACAGGGGGATGAGTATAGACAGCAAAGATACGAATAAAATGATCATCCCAACTTGCATAGGGGGAACAAACAAAACAGGACAAAAATAGACAGGCAATACATAACGTTTCGACAAGGTGAAACCTGAATTTTTCAAATAAACACCTAGAAGTCAAATGGCTTCTAGGTGTTTGTAATTGTAAATACTTGATAAAGGGAGGTCGAAACGTTATGTATGCTTGTTCCATTTTTGTTCGTTTTGTTTGTTCCCCCTAAGCAAGCTGGGATGAGATTTTATCCGTATTTAATTAGATTGAAGAATAAAAACCAAACATCAACCGGCCTATTCTGCCTGTCTAATTCATATTGATTTTCGCTATTCTGATTGAATAGAGATAAACGGTTAATGATGATATAAACTTACTTCTCGTTTGAAAGAATTAATACAAATTTATACAACATTCCGATCCTCAGAATTGAATTCGTGCAATATTTAAAGTTCAAAGGGTAATGTGTCACGAGAGGAAGCAAAAGACGTGATAAGAACATTAACATACTGCCTCACGTAGGAATGTGTTTTTTATATCTCGCCTACATTGTTATTTAAGTAGACGATCACCACTGACCTCTGCACATGGATAGCGGGCTTGCCGCACAGTTGAATGTTTCCCGCCCCCCCCCGAGTGAAACATCAGGAATTTGCACTATATGGCGGGAAACAATGCATACACTACTGGTGCACACATTCCACACAGATGCTCTATTGTTGACAAGGTGTATGCATTGTTTCCCGCCATATTGTCACGGTCAAAAAGCAACTTCTGATTGTTTCAAACGCGGACTCAGACCCGCTATCCATCTGTAGGGGTCAGTGACGATCACCAATGCACTCGATACCATACCAGTCCACCCTTAAAGGTCCATGGACATGCTTTAAACCAGAGAAGATGGAAAGAAGGAGGTGGTTCGACTGTACTTCAAGATAACCTGTTCAACGCCTATCATCAATCGGCTTCAATCTATCGATGGACCAAAGACTTAGCCACCTCATGGGAACATTACATACACCTGTCATTAAACCCCAGAAAGAACATTCCAATACCCATTTCAATTGGATTGCACAGGGTCTATACACGCTGTTTGTGACCCGTACAGCGAAAGTACTCGCCTGCATCGGTTATAAACAACTTTGACCCAATTTCAAAGATTTTGGCACTTTGGACACTTTCTGACACAAAAAAGTATGGTTGAGAGGTATTGAAAAGGCATTTTCTAATCATTCATCATATCATATTCACAGGAAATAACCGGATATTGGAAAATTAGCTAAAAGTAATAACATCTTTTATTGACCCCCAAAACTTGAATCATGGAGCTTACGAAAAAGGGTCGATTTTGCTATTTCTTTCGTTAAAAAGCCACTGATTTCCTCAATTATTTCGCCAACGATTAAAATAAAGTAACACAGTCAGAACAACAGCCGGAGTTCATTGCCCAGCAGGGATTTTTAGCTGGAAAATTAAGAAGCTTATTTAGTGGGGGTGTCAATTACTTTCTGGTGTGAAACCTGCCCGAACGGCCAAGCTTGAGGCGGTTGAACACATTAACTTCAAAGGTCCAACCGAGTGGCCCTTGAAGTTTCTAACAATGAGCTGATGAATGAAAGTAATCCTGGGTAATCGGATTGCAAAATCGAGCCATCTCCTTCTTTCTCATCTTCTCTGTTTAAAAACATACTTATAATAACCAAAATACAAAGAAAAAAAAAAAAAAAAAAAAACCACCGATAAACATGGTTTTATTCACCGTATGTAATTGGTAGCAATGAAATCTGGCATGAATCCGTACTTTGACACCGTAATATTTGATAAATGGGCATATATCATGTGTTTCAGACAAGCTTTTAAAGGATTCCCAAAACGAAAGTGATTCTCGCGCTGCCTCGTGACCACCCGATGACGTCAGAGTAGCAAATACTCGTCCTGGTCGTCACGCGTGGAATCCCCAAAAAAAAAAAAATAACAATAACACGCTCGCGCGTGGCCCATTGCTTGCATGTAATACGTACACAGTTGAACTTCTCGCGGTAGGGGTGGTAATGTGTTTGTATGGCATACATTTTTTTTCTGATTTGGTGCCTTAAAATTACGATAATAATACGCTGTATTTTTGACGGCTGTTTTTTTTTTCCGTCGTCATCAACTGGTCCTGAAGTAACGCATGGTGTCGATGTCCGATTGGTCCGCTGTTTATGCACGACACTGTGCACGTGTGACCATGTGTGCGGTTAGCCCACTGTGAGCTTTGTTTACAACTTGCTACTCTGACGTCATTAACGGCTGGGTCAATCCACCTCCAGCCCTTGAGACGCGTTCGCGAAAACAAGCATAGGGCCCCTGTCGTGGGGTAATTTTTGTCCTTAATTAACACTTTTCCCGAGGTTTAACTTTTAAAAATCTGTGTTTTGCGATGTGAATCAGGATACTGTTGAGGTACCGAAAATGTAAGAAATTAAGAAAAGTTAACTCGCCGTGTCCATGGACCTTTAAACAATAGGGATGCTGCGAAGAACCTAAACGTCTAACGCGAACGCCTACTCCAAAGCTGAAACGCCTGTCTGTTTTTGAAAAACCTTGTCACAGGAGAGTGAATTTTTTGATTTGACATAGACAGGCGTAAGAAACGCGTTCGCGTTAGCACGTTTGTGGATTTCGCACCTCCCTTTAATGTTAAAGCATCATAACAAATGAAGATTAAGTATGATAGACGAAAATATTAGAATTAAAATATATTGGTTGTACGTTCAAATCTACTCCTGAAGTAAAAAAATAAAAAAAAATAGTATAGTGAAAAATCCCAGGCCCTTTTCACCGCCATGAGCCTGCTCTGAGTAAAATTGGCGATTTGGGCGCATTGTGCGTGACGTCATAGGAGGTACAACCGTATACCAGCCGAACATCCTGATGGCACGCTGTCCAGCGCTGGGAATGCAGAGCACAAGGTTCGCCGTTATTTGTTTCCATTTTTCCCTTTCCCACTATTTTCATTAAATATGGCCAGCACATTTATTGAGAAAGATTCAGATTTTTCTGAGGTTGAAATGGGCCTGCGAAGCTGTGAATCTGTGATTTCCATCACTGATGAGAGCGCTAAAAGGAGTAAGTTCTGGAATTGGCAGGCGGTGATGATGATCTTCCCTTGGCCGGCGATAACATCCTCGGCGCAACAACATCTTCAACATCTTGTATGACATCCTTAACGAAACGGGGTATGCCCCGATATGTTTGAGCCAATTCCTCGGGAAGCTCAAAATATGGAGGTTGACGATGCCCAGCACCCTGGCAGCTTATAAACTACGAGGAACGCTTAGGAAATACTAATTGGTACTTTTTAAATATTTTACGATTCCTAATGAAATTAATATCAGAGTACCGAAATGTTAATTTTAGGATCTCTTAGGATTGGGATACTTAGTGTATTCACAGTGCCACAAAGCAAAACAAATCTCCCCGGCTGGAAAATGAGAATCGACTCCATGCATTACGATCATGTCAACGAACAGTATGTTATCTGAACATAACAGAATCAATTCATTAATTCCTATTTTTTGGACTAAGATCAATGATTCTACTGATTCTAGAGTCGTCTATTGACATTTGACGCATAACACCCTGCATAATGGCCGGTGAATTCCAGCACTCGGCAAAATATGGCGCTTGCTTCAATAAGGGATAAGGGGTCGGGAATACTGACTTCCAAAGCTTTTAGTTAGTCGTTCGAAATGATACGAATATTCTTCCAATAATGTTATTAAATGTCATGTGTTTTCCGTTAGAATGGTACGAATTTTCATTCAAATGTTCACTCAAGACGATTGATCCTCATTGCCAACGAAACTAAACGTTATGCAGACTAAACAATATTGGTGTACTTACAGTGTGAAATAAATCGGACGCATCATTATTATTTTTTTCTTTTTAAAATTTCTCAATCTTTGAACTTTTTATTGCAAAATGAGACCCCTATGAATTTGAAAAAAAAGATACAGGAATTGTTTTTTTGACAACATAACCTAATTCTGCTTTGCCTATAAACTTCATCAGAATTTCTATATAGAAAGGGCAATCGCTCTATATCATTGCATATTCACTATCGCTCTGCGGGGGATTTCCTTGGCTGGGTGTCCCTCTATGACTCATTTCCTTTCCCGTGCTGCTGGGCCAACATATGGACCAAAAGAAAACGATTTTTCTGCTATTATGGATCGTTGGACGCATGGGTAGTTTTGACCTACATAACTCCTCTTAAATGTTGACCGAAAACAGCTGAAAATTTTGTCATATACGATCAGGAGACATTAGCTTTAATTGGTAGGTAATATGGTGTACCATTTTGCTTGGCCTTTAATCTACATCATTTATCTTACGCTAAGAAAATATCTTACTATGGCTCATGAAATGTTCGTGTGCACAAATGGATACCATAGAATATTTTGTCAAAAGTATTTTGTTATAGTCTCGTTGATATTGAATTGCGGTCTAAAGCATTATGCTTAATGGAAATATTTGATATTATTATTATTTATATCAGGCTTCCGAATGGTACAAAGAAAGCTTTGTATTGTACAGTTTTGGTACCAATATACCAGATCCAATACAATATTCTTTTGAATATTGTATCGCATCTGGGCATTTCGGAATGGCATCACTGGGTGTTTGATCATGTTGATCAAGACTTGCAAGTTGGGCTACAACACTGTCAACGCAAGGTTTGGGTTGAGTCAGCTTGATATTTAAATAATAATAATAATATTGAATGGCTTTTTTCGTATGAAAAGAATGTATTGCACTCGCTAGAAAAATATTGTACTCGTCATTTGAGACCGTAAATTTTTCCTAGCTGTGCAAGATATTCTTGTATATATCAAAGCCATTCAAAAATTATTTTGCATACGCATTTACCCTGATTCATAAAATGTTTTTTTTCTTTTAGAAGCTTTATACAGTCATTTTTCACATAATTCAGCGCCTTTTGCTTGTAAATTGAAATATTCCGTATTTCTCCCTTAAAATGCGGAATTTGCTCCATAAAGCTTTTATATGTAATTGGGTTGGAGTAAAACTAAATCACCAGCTCGAAAACTTATACACATAATAGGGCACATTCTTTGTGCATATTCATTATACCACCCACAACCGTGTACATCCATCCAAACTCAACATTAATATTCTGTTTATTTATACGATATCTGTCAGACGTTTTATTTTCGTTCCGTATTCGTACAGCAAGACACCTTTTTCGTTCCGCAAAAATAAACAAAACTTTAACATGAGTACTAAAATATATATCTAAGATCTTGATATATAGACCTACAATAGTCACGAATGGGCATGTTATAGCGCCCTCTATTGACAAATATCTAAATAATTACATTTTAAAGAAAAAAACGTAATTCCAAATTTCCTTGGAAACATTTCATTAAAAAATGCACAAGATGTACCTAATGGAATAAACAGTCTAAACCAGGTGCCAACCAGTGTGTGTTTTGAACCAATCCCATAATGCATTGCAATTTGCCTATACTGTACTGTACAAAACTCATGTCAGTACTTAGGGATAAAACGTGTACAAGAAGCATAGAGGACCACAAAACATTTCATGATCATGCTGTAAATTCCCTAAGTACTAACATT